>UZAN01040147.1:31432-42900 GCA_900618425.1 Echinostoma caproni
AAAAATCCCAAGCTGTTTTTCTCAATCAGATTCCCGATTTGAATGTGAGCTAATTTCATATTTCCCTAAGCTAAAATTATTTCTTTGATGCGATTTGTCGCTTAGTAATCATGTCCTAAATTTTCAAGCCTTCATGTAGAATCACTGTCATGAAGTTTGGATGTTAACTTGGAATCTCGCATTATCCAATCTATTGTACAACAAGCTGGATCATTGGGAATAGTCCTCAGAAATATTTGTTACATTTACCACAAATGAAAACAGCACGCAGCTGTTGTTCATCAACCGGCCTGTAACTCCCGTATCGAGTAGACCATGCATCGGTTTCACTGGTGTGAAATACAACTAGGAAGTAATGATGGCTGGGAGCCAGAACGTAAGTTTTAAGCAGTGTCACTGTGGAATATGAAGCAAGCTCAGTTCTAGCAGTGGTTTCAATTATTCATTGGTTGTCATCAAACCGGTCACTGTTCTACTGATGAGATAACATCATACCAAATAGCTCCCGTATCATCACAAAACCCTCACCATCTTGTAGTTTTGATACACCCCTTCTGTTTTTGTACCCATGTTCCTTTGATCTCCAAACTTTGGTTTCTTCATTTATCAATCATACCTGAAATTTGGCCTCATCTGCATAAGATTGAAGTACCTCGACCACGGCCAGTCGTGACGAACCTCTAGGCAGATCCCGTAGCCTGCGAGCAACCACAAGACTTGTGGTTGCGGTACACGTGTGTTGAGCTAACGTGGCACAGGAAAGCTGATGAAAGTTGGCGTTAACGTACGGACGCGACAAGAGGACCAACGAGCGCAATAACGTGCTAACCAATCGAAAGTAAAAAGTAAAAGTTCCCGCGTGAAAGGATACAGCATAAACCGATTGTGTAAAACAAATGGCATACTGCGGTAGTGCTTGGGTAACTATGTGAACAAATAGTTAGATGATAGGGGAAAAGTGATGTCCGGCAAATGTCAGATATTGTCCGGAGTTCTCAGTACAATTGATCATACAACAAGATATGCCTCCATTGTGTTCCACTCCAATGAAACCGATGGAACATTCACTAGAGGTGACGACCGTTGTGCAATTAAACGACAGTCGTTCAAAACTAATTTAAGTGTACCCTTTTGAACTGGGAAAGGTATCTTCTCGATTTAAATATTATAATCCTTTGATGATATCTAAATATTCGTTACTATGGCCTTCCAATAGTCACGGAAGGCCAACTAATGCCGGAGAGACAGTGACAGTCTGAAGGTCAATGAACGTTAATTTAGTGCCATTCAGGAAAATCAAATGTCTGATTGCATTTGATGATACTCCAAAAGTCATGAGCATAGTTCTAGTAGATTATATATACTGGTATGTGAGCTATCCGAGTGAACTTGCGTTCTGGTTTTGTTACTAATATTGCAGTGAGCGTTCACATCACAGAACATCTGATGATATGCTTCCCCTNTTCGTCAATGCTAAACGTTAACCAGACAGACTGATTAAGAACCAGAAGAAACTATTCCGACAACATCTCTAAAATCAGTGTCCATAATGGTCAAAATGTAACTAACGGAACACCAAATATCCTGTCTGGACCATATGGGAGAATTTGTACCACGTGAACTGGGAAAGGGGCTCGTAGGTCCTCACTGTGGTGTTCTGTGGACCTTGGTGTGGTAAGATTACTCATATTTTGATGTCCGCTTCGTGTGATGGAGATCATGGTCAGATTTGCCTTCAAAGCCAATTTGAAGTCAAGGCCGTTGGAGTGCACACAGTGATCATACAGTCTAATTACTACTGCTTCCGCTGTTGCTAACTGGGGTTGCCGTTTGAGCTTCGAGCAAATCGCCGATACTCCGCAAATGACTTCAAAATTGTCCTGATGTCATGTTTCCACGAGTTGGGCTACGACTGCACTTCTGGCTGTTTCCATGCAATCAGGCAGGTTTATGTTATTTGATTTTCTGTGATGACCGCCTCCTGGTTCAACCCATACAACTCACCATATATTTTCAAGTAAAGTCACAAAACCAAGCTTGTTCGCGTTGAATTGGTGTTCTGATTACCAAATGAAAGTATTCTGTGAATATGGGAAAACTCAAGCGTACGGAATGGGCCCACAGAACACACAAAATGGCGAATCGGATTCAACTTGAAGCCATTACAACACACTTGATATGACTTATTACCAATAGGGGGTTAAGAAGGAACCTGGAAAATGATTTAAATGCTTAACATTTTGCATTGTAATCGGCCCCCACATTTGATGTGGGTGACCTGTGTTCGTAAAGACTCAATTATGATTTGTTCGAGTGTTTCATGACGGATCATTTATCGGCAATCCGGTCACGGGGGGTTGAGTGCTTGCACAGATTGCTTTTGAGGTTGTGAAGACGAATTCTGCCTGCCTCCGCTATGGTTAGAATATGAAACCGCACGTGTCTATAGATCGTCTCGTTTTAACTCTGTACATGGGTTGAGAAACGTCGATCTGGTTCGCAGTGTGATTAGTGTCAACTAGGCGCGACACAACCGCACAGAATACCCAGTCAACCCGATCAAGGAATGTTTAACGTGCCCAAGATTGAATTCCCAGTAGTTTAAAAATTTGTGCAGCAGATCACAGATATCTATCTAAAAATACTAATTAGAACATTGTAGTGAAGATAAATTCTGGTGGAAGAAACTGACTTTATGGCAAGTGACAATTTTCGTTGGTTTCGGTAGGAATCGGGCAAGGTACAGAATGGCGCTGCCTCTGTTAATGTAGATGCACGTGCAGCGAAGAGTCAAATATTGAGTCCCTTTCTGGGTTTCACCATAGATTGCGTGATTGCGTGATGCAGACAATGCTATCCATCACAAGTTATCTCAGCACATGCGTTGAAGTGCTTGAAAACAAAAACGATCAACCAAAACAGTTCGATCAACTCCACTGCATAAAAGTTTGCGGAATCTGGCGAACGAGATGAAATCTTTTTCACTTAAATAGGCCTAAATGCGTGAAAGCAGTGCAACCAATGTGGAAGGATACGTGTGGTCACAATTTGTTAAATAACTCGGCTTTGATAAACGACTAGTTTTATGTGAGACTGTGTGCAAGAAAGGGAGCTCTTTGAGCCCTTGCGAAAACACTTAACGTGAACAAACGAGGACCGGTTATGCGTGAAAGTGACACCAAGACATATATATATATTTATATATATGTTTACGACCGGCTTGAAGACAAGCGTGGTGCCAAAGCAACAATAATAATAATAATAACTATAAAAGGGGGAAAGGTGGATTGGGGTACAGAACAGAGTGAAAAGGGGGTGAGACAGTTAAACACGGGGAAATGGAAGATAACAGAGATAACAAAAATAATTTTTGTTTCACCGCACACGTCTTGATATTTTTTGTGTTCTTTGTTGTTTCTACGGGGCACGGGGCATTCGCACCACTGACTTCTATTCTGGACCATATCTCTCAGCGTCTCCAACCAACAACAATCCTCATCCCTTGGGCCCCAACCTGGAAAGCGGCTGCACCAACCGAAGCCAAAGCTGAACCCAGCTTCTTCATGCCTCTAGTCCATGTCATGGTCTGACCGCCGCGCCGCTTCTTCCAGCCCTGCTCGGCACGTGCGAAGAGAGCACGGAAAGGTAGTCGATGGGCAGGCATACGCAATATGTGACCAAGCCATCGGAGGCGGTGTAAACAGATTACTTCTGGTAGAGAACGACTATCCGCACCCAATACACGACGACGAACCTCGTTATTACTCACCCGGTTTCCCCACCAGACACGAGCAATGCTTGGAAGACATCGGTGGTCAAATACAGAAAGTCGATTAGCATCCTCCACTCGGAGAGGCCAGGTCTCGCAACTATAAAGCAAAACACTACGAACTGCGGCGATGTACACCCTTCCCTTAAGGGGAAGTCGAATGTCCTGGCGGAGCCACAGGTGTCGCAGGTTGGCGAAAGCTGCTCTAGCTTTCGCTATTCGTGATATGACCTCCTCCCCAACACCCCCACCAGCTGCGATCAAGTTTCCGAGGTACTTAAAGCTCTCAACTACTTCTAGCTCATCATCACAGATGGTGAGTACAGGCAGTGGCTCCTGCCAGTCTTGAACAAGCACTTTGCACTTAGATGGTGCGAAGAACATACCATACCTGGATACCTCGATCGCCAAGCGGTTCAAAGCGTTTTGGACTGCCTGTGTGTTGTCACCAAGCAAGGCGATGTCATCGGCATATTCCAAGTCAAGGACTCTGTTCCCTGAGAGGAGTTCGNGACGCATACCTCTCAAGTACTCCATTCCTCAACAGACAGTTCCATAGTGAGGTTCTATCGATAGTGTCGAAGTTTGCACGGATGTCTAGGAATATAATGATCGTTGGTCTTTGGTAGGCATGAGGGTGCTCTAGCAGCTGCCGGAGGGTGAAGATTTGATCGATGCACCCACGACCGGTACGAAACCCAGCCTGCTCCTCGCGTGTAGTGTACAATCGGCGGAGAATGACGGACGCCAACAGCTTTGACGCTATTGGGATCAGGCTTATGCCNGGATCGACACATACTTCTCAGGTAATCCATTCCTCAACAAACAGCTCCATAGTGCGGTCCTATCGATAGAGTCGAAGGCCGCAAGGATGTCTAGGAATACAATGATCGTTGGTCTTTGATAGGCATGATGGTGCTCTAGCGGCTGTCGGAGGGTGAAAATTTGATCGATGCATCCACGACCAGCACGAAACCCAGCCTACTCTTCGTGGGTCTGCTCCTCACGCGTAGTGTACAGTTGGCGGAGAATGACTGACGCCAACACCTTTGACTCTATCAGGATAAGCCTCATGCCCCCTACGGGGGTAGCACTCGGTGCAGCGAAACGTTTTCCAAAGCCTTTATTAACAGATGAGCAGGCACTAGGACCGTACTTCCATGGGGCTTTCTTAGAGCTTTATCTTATTTGGCCGGACCTCCAACAGCTAGGGATCGTTTCGGATGAAAATCACGACACGAACATTTCGGTACTTATTGTTAAGTCCTGAATTGATATGCTCTTGTTTGGATTCCTGTGGTGCTCACTGTTTTGCATAAAAGTTTAGACTACTGATGAGTAGCAAGCTGACAAACGCGATGCATTTATAGGTGAGGGAACCGCATCCGTTGGAACCGTTGTTTCCCAAACATGGTAACCCCACTAAACTAACACCCGAGGGGAGGTGTGTTCGAATCTCACCACCACCGCCTGATTTTCCCTATTTTGTGTTGTGCCGTAGCTCTTCGACTGGCCGCTTCCCCTTACTTGAGAATTATATCATTATGTATTCAATAGTTTGTTTCATAATTGGTCCCCAATTATCACTTGCTCCTGATGTTTCATGACAAGTCACTTGTCGGCAATCCAGCCATGGGAGCTTGAGTGCTTGCACAAATTGTTTCTGAGCCCACAGAGGGGAGTTGTGAAGACGGATGGAAACTGCCTCCACTGCGGATAGAATGCGAAACCGCACGTGTCCATAGACCGTCCCGTCTTAACTCAATACAGGGGTCGGAACGCTTCGATCACGTTTACAATGTGATTAGTGTCGACAAGGTGCGACACGATAGAACTTGTGATTGACTTAATTGCTCCACTTCGCAACCAAGTAGGGTGATGCTCACGGATGCGCTCGGACAAACGCCTGGACGTGCGGCCGACATACTTTGCTCCACAGGAAAAAGTGAAAGAGTAAATACAGAAAGAGGTAGCAGAATCGGGCATTCTATCCTTCAACCGTATATACACCAGTGGGCTAGATGTGAATCGAGTCTGATGCTTAGCCGCGTAGAACGTTTTGTTGATGGCATTTGATAGCCTTCTATGCACAATCTCTACCAAGGTGTTACCTTTAAATGGTAAAGAAATGTACACAGACTTCTTGTCAGCAATTACCCTCTTGGGAAAGTCCTCTTTCCGTTGCATCACAGAATCCACCAAGCGCTCAGGGTATCTATTCTGGATGAAAATATTCCGCACATTTTGGAGTTCTTCAACCAGCATGTCCTTCGCGCAAATTTCCCTAGCTCTATTGACCAAACAAAGTGTGAGATTCTTCTTCATATTGAGTGGTACAAAGCTACGGAAATGAATGCACTGCCCGTTCCAAGTAACCTTCCTGTGTACTGACCGCTTGATTGATCCGTCGTCACAGCGAGTTAGGCAAACATCTAAATATGCTAGCTGATTGTTTGCTTCACTTCAACTGTGGATTTCAAATTCCGGAGCGCAGCATTGAAATGATCCAGTATATGTTGGCACTCCGTTGTAGAATCGACCAATCACAAAATATCGTCTACGTAACGTTTTTACAGTACGCATCTTTTGATATGTATTTTAAGTGGACCGTTTTCTATTTTAGGCGTGAAAACATCGGTAAAAAAGGGCCCTAGAAGGGACCCCATTGCTACACCGTCCTTCTGGCGATAGATTTCCTCATTGAATTGCACATTGTGTGTGCAGAAGAATAACAATTCTTTTAGGACATCTGTCGGTAAGCCTACGTCAATCCCGTTACTTTCGATATAGGTACACAAATAATCAATTATTTCGTCGATCGGAACATTCGTGAACAGAGATGTGACATCTAGCGAAAACATGTGGCGATCTGTGATGTTTAAGCCACTCAAGGCGTCAATGAGCCCGGTTGTATCCTTGAGGCAATGCTGGGTTAATGTCACCCTCACCGGTCCCAGAAGACGAGCCAACCATTTGGCTACCGCATGGTGGGGAGAGTTGCACATGTCCAAGATTGGCCTGAGGGGAACTCCACTCCTATGTACTTTGGCAGCCCATACAATCGTGGAATCGTAGTCCCTGTTGGACGAATCCGTTCAAAAGTGGCGGTGTCTATAGAGCCCTTTTGTTTAAGTTTTCGTAATGTAATAGAAAGGACCTTCTCTGTTTGGGATGCCTTGTCATTCTCGTGGGCCATTTTTGTGAACTTCGATTCATCATTAAGAATTGTCGCTACCTTCCCGACGTAAGCGTTCCGACCCCTGTATTGAGTTAAGACGGGACGGTCTATGGACACGTGCGGTTTCACATTCTATCCGCAGTGGAGGCAGTTTCCATCCGTCTTCACAACTCCCCTCTGTGGGCTCAGAAACAATTTGTGCAAGCACTCAAGCTCCCATGGCTGGATTGCCGACAAGTGACTTGTCATGAAACATCAGGAGCAAGTGATAATTGGGGACCAATTATGAAATAAACTATTGAGTACTTTAATTACTTGCCCTCTCCTTTTTCCTTGTAAATCGTTCTCTGATACTAGTCATATTTATTGTGTTGTAATAGCATGATTAAGACACCTTACGTATTCAATAAAGAGAAGTAAACAAGTAAAAAAAATACAAAAGGCTGAGGTCGATGTGCAGATAAATAATGGTATGGAAGCACAAGACTCGTGGAGCGGCTTTGATAAAGGGGTTTTTGCCGCCTCTGTTGTGCATGTGTCGGCTTTGTTGATTCCTTACTGTTTCATTTCCTGGACTATTGCTATGTCAACAAATCAAGTGATTTACCCATTCATAGGAAACAGTAGTGAGTTCGTCCCTACCTTACGTTCTCCACACAGTCCCTGGCAAAGAGATGTCCCTCGGCTTAAAGTGTAAGCACATGATCAGATCCGGTCTTGTGTCAGAGCAAATCACAACTCTGAATGTAAGTGGATCTACAGGCTTATTTAAGATTGTTTATGGAACCACTCAACCAGTCAAATCAGCTATCTGGTGATCGCGTGAAGTGCACTTGTATTCTACATTTTAGGTCTTTCACCGAACCTTAACTGAGTCAAATAATTAACACTAGTACTATTACTAGTACTACTACTACTGCTACTACCACTACTACTGCCTGTCTCAAAGCCTTTTCACTTAAGAACTTTCTTTGCTAGATATTTTTGGATTCCCCACCAAACACTATGTCGTATCTTCATCTAACTAACAGATTCATACGCAGCAGCTGTTTCAAAGTATGTGTATTAATTCTAACGGGTAGTTTGTAGAGCGCAAATTCAGATAAACTGATTCAATCTGACAGCGAGTGAATCTTTCGAGCGATCATTGTGTAGTATTCACCAAAAACAAAAATAATCCTAACAGGAAGGAATTATAGAGTAACCAATCGAATGGTGCGCTGACTCAGTCGATTACATGACAAATTTATCAATCTACGTGAACTGAGACACAAATGAAGAGATTATATGTAAAGTATGTGCTTTACATAAAACTGTTTGATAGGTATGTTTTGTTTATGATTTTGTTTATGGATTTCGGGCCTGACCGTCGAAGAGGTATCGTCAAACTGAGGCATACGAAGCATCGCAGGCAGTAGCACGTTCAAGATGAGAAAATGACTAATCACGCTTACCTAGTCAATTTGAACATCCGTTGGTTCGGGCACAGTGTTTATGGACGTGAGTTAGTGAGTAACAAATTCCGCGGTTCGAGGTGGAGCAAGTTCACGAGAAACATATGGATCATACTGGTGTGAACAGGAGTGTCGCAGTCATGATCCGGTATCATCTAAAGGTCAAATTTATCAGGGTCGACATAAGTAACAAGTTCCAAGTCAGGATGCGAGGTTTTTGTATGTTGGAATCCGCAAGACAGAATGAGTCACACCCTCTATGTCAAAAAATAGAAGGGAATGAGTTGAGAAGTAAGAACAGTGGTCGGTGGATGCTTTTACAGTGAAATAGGAGAGCGAGAAACCATCTGCCGTTAAGGGCTAGTTTGATTGTCCAGAATGAAATAAAGGACAAATAAATTAGTGTGATTAGGCTCGCAAAACAACAGCACTTTACAACTCATAATGATAGCATGCTGCACCGAAGCAGGGAATACGACAGCATGTGGTAATAACTAAATGAGTGATTGAAAACCGTAAAATATTTTGTCATCCACTACTGGGAAGAACTCATGAAATTTGTTTTCTATATATGTTCCTTACAACTCTCTCACTCGTGGGTCATCAGGAATTGATTGTTGTGACCTCGACTGAGGTCAGAGACCGGTTGCTTTTCACGGACTAAACTGTAATGATTGGCCTCCGGACACATTTTAAGTAGAAGCCTTGCCATGGACAACACTGGCGTTTTCTACTTCCCGTTGCTTTTTGTCTGTGACAAGGCCATAGACGGCCAGTTTCTAACGTTGACCAAGGCTGTCAATCAATCGACGCTGCCCCCATCTAATGTCAATAACAAAAACTGTTTATCACTCTCGTTGGTGTTTATATTTTGAAGATAAATCCATCATTAATATGACTGTATAAACATGTCATATTCTGCGGCAGACACCAGCAGAGATGCAACATAATTTATTTCTCTTTTGAATGTATTCCATCCTTCCTTCATATTCCTCTTCAAATAGCATTTATCATACTTCATATATACTTTATATTCCCATTCTGTGTAATCCCAGACGTGTTCCACCAATTCGAGGATCGGGTACCGTATTGCTCGGTAGAGTTTGAATGGTTTTTACTCCACCCGCACGATGGAGTCTACTTAATTCTCTGCGCACTTATTTGTTTGTATAAAAAGGATATAACAATATCTAACCGACGGATCGATTGCTTTCTCTGTACCTATTGAAAAGCTGAACAACCGCATCAAGTGATCCAATACGTGTCACCATAGTAGTATTCAAACCTCAGCAAAACATTCCTTTTTTCGAGCCTCAAAACTGACCTTCTCGTTTGTTTGATTCTTTTGATAAACTTGCATGATTGATCGTACAGTCTCCATCTAAAAAAATGAATGCTGTAAGTCGTTTAACAACTGAGGAGAGCCAACTTGCTTATGATCATTATTAGTTATTGGCATTATTAACTCCATTTCTAGTCACACAAGGACCCCTAATAAAATATCCTTGATTAGAAACTCATTTTAGTCTTATTATGCTTCAATATTCATGTCAGCGTTTGAATCTTGGTTTCACGCATCATGAGACCGCATAATCAATTTGCTTCTACCATAGATTAATCGTTACACATTCTGCAACACTTTGAACCATTTTAAATCAGCCACTTCTCTAGCGTACCAGTTCTTATCGGTATTGCATGACTAAGCGGAATATTCTCCTCAGTGTGACATTCGATTTTGTTGTGGCTGATAGCCCTGAAAAGTCGATTAGCATACTATATCGCAGCAATCAGACCTGAACAGGTAGTACATTAAGCAATGTGCGATCAATGAAAACAGATGGACCAAAACCTTAATGCGAGCAACCCTAGTAGTTTAAACAGCTTCATCCTTTTTGGCAGGTGTGGATGAAACTTTGCGCACAATCTTGATAACGGCTGGTGGTGTAATTGTTAAACTGATTCCATAAGCAAACCGCAAATAGCCAATGGTGACCTTATGTCATCAGGTCTCAGCCACGTATCTTGAGTGTTGTTGCACACACAAACAAACACGCATATTTTATAACATGCTGGCACACTTTTGGTTAAGCATATCTCACACGAGGGCAATGATCTGTTAGGCGTACAGGCAAACGCATTATTCTAGTCCGATGACTGACAGATCGATTCATCCATCGATTGACTGGCAGATCAGCGCTGCTTTGCCAGTGTTTCTGCCAAAGCGACTGGTCGCGACCCCAGTCTGCATGTTTAAGTGTATTTGTATGTGAATGTGTGTGTGTAGATGTGCGGGTTAATGAGTGCGTGTTCGTGCGTCGTGTGCACGTCGTGTGCAAACCTGTGCTTGTGTGTGAATGATGCAACAACTGAGGTGAACGGATGTTTAGAGGGCCAATAGAGTAAACAAATAGAACAATTGTATGTGAATGAACAACCATTTATTTCTACGATCCACTGCCCGCGCTATTCATGTGTGTCTAACTTAAACCCAGCATAGTTTGCGTCATGACTGCATTCAATAGCTACTAATCCAATATCTATCTGCTGCATTCGCAAAGATAGAACTTTTTCATTACTTATGACTTCGGCGGTATTTATTGTGGGTAACCTACAACACACAATAAGAAACACTACAACTTCCATAAAATCAACCTTATCGTTTATTTTTGGAAATACCGTAAATAGGGTGCGTTTAAAATAGAAACAACTTGACTGCTCTTCGAGAGTTCTTAAATTATTTACTGTTTTCGATCATATTTGTGACTACTCACGAGTAGTATTTTTGAAATAATGAGCTATTGAAATAGTCTTGCACATTTCAAACCAAGAGTGGACAACAAGAGCGTTTTCAGTGATTCGTATTCATGCCAGTACAATGCAAAATATTTAACTACTTGGGAATAAAGTTTTATTGGGAAAATAAAACCAAATCACATCACATCACAAATTTCTGGAAATGAGTTCATCATGAGACCGGACATCCGATCACCACGGTCATATTAGTTGTTTTTCCACTCACCCGGTCATCGAGATTATCCGTAATACGGTGTGTATGGAGTGGGTGGTC
>UZAN01040147.1:43432-71795 GCA_900618425.1 Echinostoma caproni
TATCCGTAATACGGTGTGTATGGAGTGGGTGGTCCATGGACGTTTTAGCGCTTGTACGAATTGTTTTTTTGGCACACAGAGGAGTGTGTGCAGGCGAACGCCCACCGCTTGTGCTGTGGCCAGCATCCGACAGCGAGTCTGACTCAATAATCGCACACCAACTTTATATAGGGGGCGGAAAGCCTAGGCCACGTTTGCAGTATGAGTTGTTTCAGCTAGGTGTGAAACCACTGCACTGGTGAGTGACTCAATCGTTCCTTTGTTCATCCAAGCAGAATGGTGTTCACGAATCCACCGGAACAATGGTCTGACCATGCTACCTATGCAAATCAGTATACACAGAATGAAACCGGAGAGTCGGGAACTTTGTTCTTCAGTTGTAAACACACAATTAGCTCAAATGTGAACAACACACGAAGTTTTGGTGCAAAGAAAGTCTTACCTCAGCTGATGTGCCCCTCTTGAACGGCATAAAAATGTACACGGATGTTTTCTTAACCTCGGTGTTTTGTAAATTGTCCCCTATGCGCTGGATGATTTTGTTGTCTGAGATCTGATGTCGGCTGTTTTTCCCACTTCAGGTTGACTGATCCCCAAAATCCCCGCCAAACTTCATACCACACTCACAAAAACTGTTCTCGTTGTGTTGACCAATAGCGCGGGGTTTTTCATGCTCCACCCCCTTGGTTAAACACGCTTCCCAATCTCACACCCTGCATGTTCTGACTAATACAACTTCTAACCGTGTCAATAATAATCGGTCCCGCATAAGACAATTACGGGTTCGGTTACTGCCTTTTTTTACTTGTATTGTATATTTCTTGTATTGCTTGTATCGCGCGTGTGAATGTCAGGGTTCTTCAAAACAATTTGCACCCACTGCAAGCGGTGCTGGGTCTGTTCGTTGTAAGCAGCTTAAATCTTGAGCTCAAATCCTAATAAAAAGACAAATGCTAATTTCGCAATCGTCCAATTTTAAAGCTACTGAATACATTGGATGGATATATTACTCTGTTTCTGGGACCCATTGTAGAATTAAGTTGCTCAATAACGTAAATTAAATGTACTCAATGTTATGGAACTTTCTCTCTCCAACGATCTTTCTGCAGCCTCAAGAGATCGTGTCAAGTGGTTTGGTGAACAAATCGCCAACTGGCAGCATAACTACGCTTGGCTAAACAAACACGCATGGGTTAGTCGAGCCTGGGTTTATAGCGAAGTTCCCATGCTAGACTATTGCCCGGCGGTTAGCAATGGTTGGCTGGAATCGTATCCGTGTGACAAAAGGATCCCGTTCTTCTGTCAAAAAGGTAAGTGTTTATGCAAATGGGTTTGGGAGGCTGGGAGTACAACACTATGGAAACTTGGTTTTGAAAATTTCCACTGTAATCTGCTGATAACACGGTGTTTTGAAGTAGGAATCCTTTGCACAAACTTATGCATGTTAACTTTACAGAATACAACCCTAGATATGCCAACGGAATACCTGTGCATAAGACATCATGCATTAAACTGCTTGTCCTTTCGAACTGTGTATTTGTTTTCGGGACCAATGTAGGCCACCAAATGTCTCCGGGATTTTTTCAAACTGAACTTTATTTATTTATGTGATATGATTTCCCTCGAACTGAATCATTGTTTATTATATTAATTGTACTGGGTCCCGTGAAAGAGCTGTCAGCAGGGATGTCCTCTTTTCCTTCGCTAAGGAATATATATTACGCCAATCAATATTGCAGCTATTTTGACAAGACAGCGAGATCACGTGGTTTGATGAGCAACGCACTTTGGAGCCAAAGGATTGTTAGGCTGAACTGATGAAAAAACAACTAAAATTAAGAGCTATGTTCATTTCGTTAAGTAATGTTTTCATAAAAATGATGTAACTTGCTCATATTTACCTTTCACGTTTTCCAAATACGTTCTTAACTAACATTTGTTTGCAACAATAAGCTGTTTATTTTAGCTGCCACTTAATTAAACTGCTATCTCTAATACCCACTTGTTCCCGAGTCCCATGCCAGGGTTTTTGTCAAGACGATTGTATATAAGCCATGACAACTGATTCCAATACTATCCTCATTCTTTCAGTCCCTTATCCGCTAAGTAGATCGATCATCTACGGAAAATTGTATTCTCTGTATATTGCTGGTCATGCTTCTCTGGCCTATTCACGTGACCGACACAGAAGTTGGACAAATCCTATTGATCATTTTTAACGTACTCGTACGACAATTCAGGGTGCAGTGACAGCAATCCAGATACCATACTCATACGCACGCATCCTGTCCTGAACACCTGTAGTAATAATATTAATTTTAAAATTAAAAAAATCTATTCTCCAATTTGGTATTGTATTTTCGTTCAAAGCATGAACGATTTGAATTTTTTAGTAACAATCATGTATTCGCTGTTGTGCTGCGAAACTGTCCGATGGAAAGTACTCAAGAGAGAGAGCGCTTCACCTACTCTGGGCTTAATTTAAAAAGAACTCTGAAGATACGGGGAGTTCAGTCTTCAGGTGCCATACCATACTCTTGTTTCCATTTTAAACCTCTGACTTCTATGCGCGATCCGTGGTTCGATCTACTGGACGATCAACGGTGGAACCACGTTTGTATATTGCGACGCTATCCACTGCCGTTATTGACGACAACTGGTCTGGCAGTGTGTATTCCAACGGGATAATGCCGCAGTTCGTAACTCACACCTGAGCTTATACTGCTTACTGTTTTGCGGCATTAAGATGCCGGTGCGGTCTTCACACAGTCCAGATCTCTACCCAACGGGAAACATTTGGTGCATTCCGATCCACCACCCCCCCCCCCAAAAAAAAAAAAGAAAACTAATTAAAATGTGGGAATACATTATTCACATCTAACTCACAGTTACTTGTGAGTAGTTGTGTGGGATAATTGATATTGATTTGAACTGACCATTCTTCAGATTCCAAAAAATGAACTTGTGTTTACCAGTAGAACCGAATCCGCTGTCTAACGGTTCAGTTCAGTTTTCTGCTATTGCAACCAATAACCAAGCACTTTCGTGCGCCGGTTTTGGTTGCTGTCTTTTGGTCACCCATTTGGACAAAAGAGCAGGACAAAGATTAGAATGTTGAAAGCAAATTCAAGCGGAAGATGGAGAATTCATATAGAGTAGTGTTCGGAGAATAATGAGTGGATGCACGATCGCCACTGTTTGCGACACCCAGTCATATCAATCAGTGTCTCTAGCCGCCGGTTACCATGCTCCCGGATTCCCCATTCAGGGAGCCTAACGGGACCTATATGACCCAGTCTCCCGGTTGGGGTTTTCATACCCTCATGCCAGGTCCGAATGTGACCGCCCTTGACTTTTTTCCATCCACTGCCTGCCTCGGTAAACATCGCTAGCCGTTGCAATTTATCTGGTGACAAGCGAATCACATGTCCCAACCAGCGTAGTTCATGGAGGTCGACCACTCGCCCCATTGGACGATCGCGACTACCTAAAACTGTGTCTTATTTCAACATTGCTCGTCCGATTTCCCCACCGGAGTTATGCAATCCGACGTAGACAGTGATGTTAGAACACTGACAATCGATTTTATCCTGTTCCCGTAATGACCAAGTCTCTGCTCCATAAAGCAGAACTGGTCGAACTGCTGCAGCATTGAATCGATCCTTTACAGACAGCCGATTGTCACGAAAGCCACCTGAGAGTAAATCGATGCTACTATGATCGCACGAGGATAGGGTTGATTCAAGAATTAAATCTATGTCAAAGTTAAATAGAAACGGAGAAAGAGGGCAAGGTAATGGTAAATAGGTCGAGTTTGCTGAATATCACCTAATCCTCCAGTTTAGCACGTTCACCTAGTAGGCTCCTGTGTTTGGTCAAGGCTAGAAGTGGATTGCCACCATACTACCCATACCTCGACACCACTCCCGCACCGTAACACAGACTGTCTCCTCCGATGCTCAAACGGTCAAGTGAACTCAATGCAGTTGGAGGCCATCTCACGTTGACCCCAAAATCCCTTACGTAAAAGTCCATCGCACCTTTTGCCCGACGTTCTATGAGTTCACCCACTGCTAGCTAAACTCGAAATCACGGAAAATCCACTCAACGGACCCCTCGGTTTTTGAGCATGCTGCAGGATATTTCGGGCTTCGTCAGCCGTTTGCGGAACCAAATTAAAAGGTTGTAGAGACCTGAACCCCTGAGGTTCACCGAGGAAAAAGGCTGCTCTCACCCGTATCGACGCAGCAATTTTCATTTCATTTCTCCATGTTGCATCTCAGTAATGAATATAGGTTATGTTCCAGACGGGTCTACGCGGTGGAGGATCCCCCCTCTGGAAAGATGACTATAATGACACATCAGTACCTCAAGATGAGTTTTCTTTGCTGATTAATCTCTTGGGGAGCACGGGGAACTCACCGTTCGTCGGGGAAGACCACAATCATATACCTTTGGATGTCGGGGGAATTGATTCCATCGCTGGTCTTCATTCGCCAACTACTTGAGGANNATCAGTGTTTGGAGCAAAGGCTTAGTGGGATGCCAGAGTCTGAGTTAGGCTGTCCTTCAATGTGTGTATCTAGCACTTGGCGCGTACCATGTTTAGGAACGCAGACACACAGCGGGCGAGCCAATTATACTTATCAACTTCCGTTTTCTACCAGGAGAGATGGAGCCACCTATCACAACGCAATGCCAAGCTACACTCATTTTCTTGATAGGCTCGCCTTCATGCTTAATTGTTTGCGTAATAGATCCGGAATAGGATACACAAATGCTACAAGTGATAGATCCGAAAAGGCACGGGAGAGCAGTCCGGGGTAGAGCAGTCAAGCAAACAATGATTTCTCGCCCAACCTTCTGCTCATCACGTTCGTAAAACATTCAGTTTTAGTTCATAAAAAATGAGGCCATCAATGTCCCGTTTTCAAGACGCCACATCCATATGACTGAATCAAAATCACCACGAAGCACTCACATTTTCATGCACGTTTATCTTTCAATCGTTCTCACATTCGATTACGTTGTTGTCCCCCCGTCTCGTGCAGTGCTTGTTGTGCATTTCTACACGAGATTATCGGCATCTGTCTGATCAAATAAAACTGATTAGAAGATGAACCACAGTCAGACTTGTGAGTGGTGTGAACTCAGACGGGCATTGAATAATAACACGAAATCAAAGTGATAGTGCATTATGAAAAACCGTTAATTTGTTATCCGAAGACTAATTGTAAAACAATAGTTAAAAAGGTCAAACATTGCAACAATACCCTCGATTTAAAAATATATTTCAGTTTCCAGTATCAGACCTGCATATCGATAGTCATGTGTAGTGCATCAAGTGGGGGAAGTAGATCTGCTGATCGAGTTTTCGGAAGAAACCCATTCAACCGGTTGCAAAATGTAAATATTCGTCCTATCTGAAGAGTTGGAAACTAATTAAATACTCATCTTGTTGTTTGACTCAGGCATGTGCCACTCTGAAAAGTGCTAACTGATAAAGTAGATTTTCCTTGACTATCACTCGTGAAACGCATTCACAAAAAGCTATACTTTTACGAGATTCGGCTCAATAACACCTCTCATGCGAGGTTTATCATGGAAATGCTTTAGATCTCGCAACATATTATTTTTTAATAAAACAACAAAGGGGTGAACAAGCTCGTTTTCAATGACCCGTATTGATTGATTGATTAATTGATTGATTGGTTTCATCACGAGACTGGAAATCGGATTCTCGATGATCAAAGTTATTTATTCAGGTTCATACAGTTCTTGAATTGGTATGTTCCAAAGTTGAATTCACCTAGTTAACGGTCAGATCCGAATTTAATCAGACTTTTCCCCTGATAAGTTAGTTATCTCAAGAGTGGATGTTTGAGACCATGGTGCAGAACGTTCTAGGAGAAACTAACAAATGTCATTTGATAACCAAGTTGGTGGACTCTATGCCAAAATGACAAACTCAAGTTCTCCGAAGTAGAGGAGGGAAAACAAACCATTAACGAAATGAAACTACAATACTTGCATCATGCCTATGGGTCATTTCAATAAATAAATGCTTATGAATTTCTCTATCTTACAATTGATGCGCCCTCAACTGTTATCGGAATCGAGAAATCGTATTTTCATAAAGCATTCGACTAGTAGAAGCAATAACATAAGTCGATATTAATAAAGATATATTGTGTCTGGTGTTGGTTATTATTATTATTATTATTATTATTATTATTATTATTATTATTATTATTGATTCCCGTGAATGAGGCTTAGGATGCTAGGTGTTTAGGGGGAGCACTCTGAAGAAAGTCAGGATGTCGCACGCGTTCTATCAATGCCTGCAGTACACCTTCACGACCTCGAGATTCTTTGTCGAACCACACATTTATTATTTAAATGGGGTACGGTCTAATTCGACCGTACTAGTGGTCCAGTTGCTCGTAAATTTGGTTAAGATTAGAATTTGAATTGCTCAGAATCGGGACTTCTATTGTGCACTGTTATGCAGAGGAACCAATACCTTAAGTGATGAAAACCCGTTTCGTGGGTGATGAGCTGTAAAATGCACCAGAAATGCCACTAAAGGTAGGTTGTCCGCTATTCTTTTGCTTTTCAAAGGAAGATAGGGTGTTGGACAGTCGTTTCGCTGTTGTTGGAGCGCGTCAGCATGTTACATCTTTTCCCGGGACTTGAACCATAAATCGGATTGAGAGTCGAATTTATTGTTCCCAAATTACAAGATCAAAGAAAACAACAACCTGACTTCATTGCTGCATTCGACAAGCACATCCTTATCAATTTAACCTGTGATCCATTTTGCTTGGTTTGTTTCTGGTTAGACGAACAACCGGGGAATTTTCAAGGGACATTCGTATAGCCACAATAATACTAAGCGATATTAAATTACTACGTACTAAGTGTGAGAAGAACCAACTTTCTCACAATAAAGACCCCCCCGCCCAGATACTTCATTTGTAACGGTGGCAATAAGAAATGCGTGCAGACATATTTCCCCGGTGGGACTTCCTGCAGTAATGCCCATAATTTTCAGATACTATTACCATTGTTCCACTCAAAAACTGAAGCAAACATGTCTATCGTCAGTAAGGCGGAAACAGAGACAAACACCTTCCGTCACGGTGGCGCAAGCAAAGGTAGGCGCGCTGTGACTATTCTCACGTCCGGGAGCACTGGGGTAGGAGTTTTCGCAACTTTTGAAAATTGACCAATAGAATCCAAATGGGCGGAAGGGTGAAAGGGAAACTCGAGTGACCTTAAACAGACGACGTTGCCGATTGGCTGTTTGAAGCATGTGATTTGTGCGACCTTCACATTAGCCCATTCACCAAGTCTCACAGGCACGTGCAATCATGCGATATCTGTCCTTGTTTTACACGTCGGCGCTTGGTCATTGCAACAGCGATCTGACCTGAGGATGAGGTCTGTACCTCCTTCAGATTCTATGCTTCGATCGGCATTGAATGGTAGGCGAACGCGAAGTCTGTCAGGTTGAGTGCTTAGGCTACCAGCTACCATGGTGACAGACGTACGCACTCGAGTGTAGATCAAATGCGAGTATCGTGTCCTCACAATGGACACCGCGGTTGCGGCAAAAATCAAGTAGCGGCACGGATACAAAACTAAACGATTGCCACACATCTGTCTAATTGTCCTAAATGAGACAAACCAGCTGAAATGCCCTAGTTAAGTCATTTTATCTGCATAACCAGTCATGGCGATCGACCTTCACAATTCAAATTAACCGCACAATTAGCCCAGAATGTTACGCGAAATATCGTAACATACTTGAACTGCACCAGTTCTGGCGCAAGCGTCATGAGGTTTGGACATGCAATGTTCTGATGACGGGATGTACGCTATTATCTCAAAATCTGTTCTACATAGATGATCTAAGGGACGAGTTGCCATACCTCGTTGAATTCATTTAGGTTTCAAAAATCTCTTTCCATCGAGACCCTCTCAAGTGAAATTCTTTAAAACAACTGAGACGTTGTAGCTCATTTTGTCTTGACAACGTCAAATATGAATCATTATTTCATGTGGGTGCATTGTACTGGTCTGCGTGAGTTTTCCAACACGAATAGGATCGACAACAAGGGCGTATAATGTTTGATCAACAGGTTTTAGTCTCTTCGCATCAATACACTTCAAATACTTTCCTGGTTCGAAAATGAAAGTAAACTTCCCGTAAATGTCTTTTGATGATTAGCGAGCCCAGTAGCATTTTTCCTATTATTACCCAGTATTTTCATCTTTCTTTTATGTATCCTTCACGCCAAAGTTCATCCCCTGTCTTCTGTCTGTCATCTCCTTCTGTGTTATTGGACGTGTCGTGCGATTCGTTAATCTGCTCGTTTTTAGATTTTTGGGTAACACTTTAGTATTGCAAATTGTGGCGGTTTCATACTTTATTCGTACAGTGGAGTTGCACACACATCTGTTTATTTGCTTTAAAGATATTTTCACACTTCTGTAGACGCCAGTGCGCATTTGTCACCATCATTCGAATTGTACTTCTGTCGCAGTTACTTTCCGAGGTTCCGGAAGGTTCAACTGAACATCAAGTTACTCAAGCTACGAGAAGTCGAGCGCGGTTTATGTACCAGTTTGAAAAAGTTCCATTTTTACTTCCTCTACAGCATGCTAGATATATATGGTAACCATCATCTCAAGCTTTGGGAACGATACAATAAAGGGGCCATACCATAGAGATGGCACGTGTTGTATGTCGCCTTCTCCAACCCCATAACTATCTCGAGCAAAAAGCTTTTGCCCCAAGGGTATGACTCTTTTCATGTTTTTCATTCGAGATGTAACAAGCTCGAAGGTGGATGCGAATTCAGATCGGCAAGATTAATTTCTCACATGACTCATAGATCGGTTATCAGCTGCTCGTCGTCTTCGTCTGATCCACTGACCACGTTATACCCGGGTGGGTCCATGTGCTTTGTCTCAGTTATGTTACCCGTGCATCCACGATGTGTGCGCACGTGTGTCTGAGTGCACCCCGGCTTTGTTTTCGTGCCATCGGTCTCGTCACGTGATGAACAAAAAACATTGGGGCTGACCGATAGTGCCCGCGCATTTCTTTGCTTTCGTCGTGCGCTTACTCATCCCATACCAGTAGTGTGGCTGAACCAACGTTTACACTCGGTCACTCCAGTGCGATGGTCACGTGGCCCAAAAACACTGGACGTTTGCTTGATAAACCGTTTAGATATTATAATGTACATAGCGCACGACATGCTTCTGGCGCACCACCATTTTTCTGCTATTTTTCACGAACGGGCAAACATGGAATCATGAGAGTTAATGCACTTGCATCACGTGCCATCTTTATCGGGCTCGTTTGCGGATTTGAACTTAGACGGAAAAATTGAGTTATCCCCGGGTAATGTTGCACACATTGCCTTAGCCGAAATCCCACACCGAATAACGTAAATAACAACCTGGGTATCAAATGCAACGACCTTTATTAATCAGAAATGAAAATAAAAATTGATTTCAAATAATCTCCATTTCAAATTTCCGTCATTCAATTCGGACACCCTATCTTTTCAACTTCAAAAGAATCTGTTGCCAATCCAAGTGTTTCCCCCTATTCGCATTCCACTGGGTGCTTCGCCAGTCATACGTCACCTATTGGACCCGGTCTATCAAAACCTCGACCAGTCAGAATGAACTGATTTCTCCATAGACAAATACTTTTCGAATCAGTTGCCACCCGGGTACGTTATGCCTTTGACCGTTGATCAAAGGGGCTTTAAAAGATGATTAACGAACGGGGTGCTAATCGATCTCGGTCAGCCGATCAATGAAGCGAATCATGTCCAGATGGACCGATGACTTGGTTACCGTGTTCAGGCGTGAATGACTGAGTGAATTATTGCAGGAATAGGTTCAGTTCAAGCCTTCCGTCGCCTAGCTAGTAAATTCCATTGAAGCCGAGGTTCCCTCAAATACCAACGCTTCTTCTAAAACAAGTGTAATTGCCCACATATTTCTGGCATTGACAGGTAAACTTGACAAGAAACTTAGCGATAACTCGGGGATGCAATTAGAGAAGTAGTAGTAGTTTACCTAAGCAGTAAGATCAAATTTTAACTCATTAACTGACCGGTGAATTTCATTGTGTATAGAGAGCCAATCAAGAGTGAACCGAAAAGTTAGGAAATACTGGACAGCTGTTTCAAGCTGGTTGGGTCCCGTTTGTCCTGCACACGACAACATTCACCATGTAATCAAATAAAATCCTCCACTACTCTCACGTACCAACTAACATGAATCACTTTTTTTCTCTTTACTCCCCTGGTTGATCAATACGCTATATCTACAACAACCTGTCATCTACGGCTTCTCCGTTCGTTACTCGGCTTTGACCCATAGATTCTTATCCTTGTTGCATCATTTCTCACTCTGGTTGCGTCTTGCCTGATTACATTTGACTAATCCCTATAGTTTACTAAGAGAGAGAGAGATGAGGTGATAAGAAAAACTTACAGTGATGATAACTTTGTACCGGGGTCTTCATGGAGTGAAGCGCTTCCAAGCTTTTCCGTTCACACTTTCTTTCCTCGCTCCGTATGTGGCGAAATTCATCACATAATTGAATTAAGTCCTCCACTACTAGCTTGTTACAAGTAGTCAGATTCGGAATATTTCCGACCGAACAATAACCCTAAAGCGTGATGCTAAGATGACCGAGGTTGGATGATTAATACACGCGTGCAGACATGAATAATTGACCTCCAACAGGTCTAAAACTAGCCTAGTTCTCACGTGTGCGCTCTTTACGTGCGGCAGACAACCGAGACAACCAGACAACCAGCGAGAAGTTTAGATGCAATGTTGATTAAACTAATTCCTCTGTGGTTTTCACAGGAGGATCTGTCGTCTTTCTTGTAAATCGGTATGATTACCGATTTACACCATTCAGCTGGAACCGCTTCCCTCTCCCACACTGAGCCCAGGAGTTTCGTCAACTCCCAAACCAAGGCTGAACTTCCATCTTTAAAAACCGATGGGGACAGCCCGTCGGGGCCGGAAGCCTTATGCCGTTTGAGGTAACTTATTTCCTGGGTAGCTTCCATTTCAGATGAAGGACTGATGTCAACTGATAGTATTTGCGCAGCTGAAGCGGGTAGAGGAGGTCTTGTGTCGAAGGGGACCAGCTGAACTGTGCCTTAAATGTTCTATCCAACGTTCAAGATAGCGTTCCTGAATTTGAATCAGTGTGCCATCAGTCTCCTTAATTAACTCACGCCTACTTTCCTTGGTCCTGTGCTCCTAATTAAACGAAAAAGATTGCGACTATTTATTCCTTATTGAATGAGGTATAAAGATAAACAGGCTGATGAACTGCCCGATTTTCAAATCCTCATTGTGCTGATATACTGCCTTTGAAGTCCTGGGTTCGATCCCAAGTTGGATCGACGTATTTGCATTACCCATTCATTTAAAGCATCCAAGCGGAAATTGGTAGATTTCGGATGATGTGTTACGTTTGCCTGTATCCGACAAAATTCATTATAAATTATATAACTGAATCGTTCTCTACTGTCTGAAATGTGATTTGTTTTTTTACTTACTTTGTAGTTCATCCATTATTTGTGAATTTTTTTCATTCGCAACGTGTATGCATACAGCCGTAAACGTTCGTGAGCGTTCATTGAGCGAGGTGACGTTTGGTAAGCGCAACGTTGTTTCTGCCTCACCGGGTGTAATGTTAGATTAGGCAAATCTAATGAATACTGTCTATGGGTTGTGGCTGCAAGCACCCATAACACTAACAAAATCATGTGCCAGTTGAACAGTGAGGCGCTTGTGATAATCGTCGAAGGATTTCAAGTCACTTGAAATAATCGATTGTGAAGTTCAAGGTAAACGGTGATGATGAGGAGATCGAAGGTCGCCTTTGAATTCAAACTGTGATTTGAACTCTCCGAACCTTTGGACAGTTTTGTTGAGTTTGACTGACCATATTTCAAACTTATTCTTTACCTCCAATCTTGAGTCACATGCTCGGGAAGCACCGCAGTTTTTAGTCTATACAACCTTGCACTGTGGCGGCTTTGGTTGCTACTTTTTTGTAGCCCATCTGGGTTAAGGAATGGAGAGGGAAGAATTATATGGCTGAGGGCATCAAACGGATTGAGCGGAAAAAATGCAGTTACGCTAAAGAAGAAATTGAGTACGTGAGCGAGCACCACTGTTTACGACACTCAATCATATCACTGTGTCTCTAGCCATGGAAGTCATCAATCGGGGATTCAAACGAAACCCACATGTCCAAGTCCCCTGTTTAGTGTCCTCATGCCATTATGTCAGGCTTTAGTTTAACCGCTGCTTGCCTGCTTGCTAATTGCAAATTCTAGTCTGTTGAGATGTCGATATCAGTGGCAGTCAAAACACTGTTTAAGCCCAATAGTACCGGAGGGTTTTATCCTACAGTGTGATTATCGTTGAATGACCTGACTATCATCTACATACACCATCCTTCCAACGTGATGTTGTCCTACGCTCGCGCCTCTGGCCTCGTTTCGGGAACGTATTCCACAACGGGGTCAATTCCTGTTCCCTTCCCCGGCTTCCCATATGGTGATCAATCAGTCCTCACTTGATAATCCCCACCACATTGTGCGCCAACGAGGACTAGGTCTTGTCTATGGCTTTGTGAAGGTGACTCAGCTCCGATCAAGCACATGGCGCATCACGTGCCTCGACCACATGGGGTAGACAACACACTGTCCCGAAAGCCACGTGCGCATTCGCTGGCTGATAGTCACGTGGTTGGGTGTTTGCACGACAGGCGCACACTGCAGTGAGTCGGAAGTGGTCTCAATTATTTCCGATCTTATTGAAGTGTAGCCTGTTTGATGTTGAACAGATATCGGTAGTGAATTTACTACTGTGGCGCGCGTACACTGTTTAAACAGGTCGTCAACTTACCTGCACTGCTTGAACCCATTTACATAACTACCACATGTAGTATATCATATACCGCTTTAGAGCGTACGAAGCAATGTTTGCCAACATGCATTGGGTCCTCGTGACTACGGTACCCAATAACGCTGTTTTGCATTAACGACTTCTCATTGCTTTAACTATTTTCTACCATTCTGATCTTTTCCGTCCTCCGTCAACTGCTCCCTTCTGCATCACAGTGTGCATTATCAATATAAAACACCATATGGATAATTCAGTTGTTTTACCATAGATAAATGATAACCAGTGTTGCCAGTGAATTTCAATCAATATACATCGTGAACCACAGTAATTCAGTGCTGGTTAAAATTGCTATGGATGTCACAGGTGTGCAGTGAGATTGCTCGTTGGATCGCGATTACCAGCGCTTTCACCCGTGTCCTCACAGTTAGCCTTTCCTTTAAACAATCCTGCCACCCGATTGGATAAGTTTCCGCGATTCACGCAACCTGAAACGATGCTGTTAGATCACCAGTTCGAAATGTTTATGGTACTCTTGATGTTAGCTTGTATTCAGCAGTGTGATGATGGCACCCCTGTTGAAGATGCAAGAAGACAACACCGAATGGGACCCAACCAATACACGTTGCACCATTCTGAGGATGAAAGAAAACTGTCTTCGTTTGATTTTATTGTAAGAATGAAATAAATTATGGGATAGATTTTGAACAACTTCTTTAGAATAAATCCATTTGTATTTTCTCTCTCTCGTCTACCTATGAATCACGCACGTTAATTAGCCTATCAAGGCAATTAGAGCACATTGGCCGTTTGCTTAGACTAACGGATATTAGACCTAACCTTTTGCCGATCAAGTTTATCTGATGTGACAGTCTTATACCAGTCTTGTTCTCCTACAATGATCTGACAAGTACTAAAGATCGATCGAGCTCTTTCTAAGATTGATGTGTCAGCTAGCACGATAGATGACCGATACCCAGTTGATCATCTCTTTTCAATCTCTTTTAAATCAGCAGTAAGCCACCACTATATTGTGCACCAGGGGTGACATAATCACACGGCTGGAAAACAGCAAGCAAAAAGACCATGATAACTATTTTGAATGTTCTCGGGTCAGATTGAGGGATTACAAGTTGGATAAATAGTGGGAAATTATCTAATCCGGTTGCAGAAATGGTCCCAGGTAAAAGGTGAGGGCGTGGACAATAGGGATCGAACGTATAATCGCACTGTATTGAATATTGCTCAATTGTCATGTGACTCGCATACCCCAGTCAAGGAGTAAATTGTTTGGGGACATCGTCTTACGCGTAACCACACATACACACACACACACACACACACCAGGAGAGTCTTGCCACTCAATCTGCACTATGTACTCTTTTGCAGTTAGACAAAATCAGAGACAAGAGCAACTGAGACGCACATGAATGACATGCAACGGGTCGACATGGTGACGGAATAGTTTGTGGTGTCAATTAGTAGGAACAAAAATATCTCTCGGCGGTTGAGCACAGACGCACTCAAGAAGATCCATTGATCCATTGATTTTTCAACTTTGTTTGTGTGTTCACCTGCTGTACGTGCAGCAAGTAATGCGCCGACTGAGAGAATAATATTCTGATCGATGATCGGGTGTATACAGTCAGTGTATTGTATCGATCGACCCAAGGATGCTCACGGAGGTGTTCAGTAACATTTCTTGACGGTTTGACCGAACGAATTTAACGACCGCATAGTGGTGATTTAATGCTCATTTAGTCGATCTCAACTGGCTCAAATCAACTGTATTCGAACTGGATTGATACTTGTGGTTGATTGCTTTCTACACAGCTATAAAAATGTATGGTGGTACAGTTTTTCAAATATTTTTGAGTCAAAAATGACAGGTAGGTTTTGTGCCCAACGTGAATCCAGTGAGGTTTGCAGTATCCACGACAAACCATTAATGAGTATGTTTTCGTCAACAAACAACGAATAGCGGATGACTGGAGCAGGGGTGTCAGCATACCAGTCCCTCTAACTGATCCGGTCTGAAACTTTCGTTGAGTATATACGTTTTTTGTTCGTGCCTTAGTAGACGGATACCAGGAACACAAAAGGAATACCAGCTAATTGAATCGCTCGAAGGTCAGTACCTTCAGCGAGATTTGAACCACTGCACGAATATGCCCTACGAATCCTACTGAGGTTGCTGATATGAGTCCCTTTTCAGTCAAAAATGGAAATCTCCCATGGAACGAAGGGTTTTTTCAAAGAGAGTCTTAGAGATATAAGCCACTTTCAAGTTTCGCCAACATTTCTTTCAGTTCCGTTTCGGTGCTCCAAAATCTTTTCTTCTCTCTCACATTAAAATCGATAAGAATCGCAATCAGCTTTCCATTATATTCAGACTGGTCCAGTACCAGCCATCCTACTCACCTTTATCCTATTTAAAAAGGATAGCAGTTCCGTTTTGTTCAATTCCACTAACGGCATCATTGTTGTGTTACCCTTCTTCCTGGTTCTACGCCTCCTTATAATTCTGACAATCACGGACCAATGACCAGTCAAGTTTCCAATTGGTTTCTTATTCATTGAGGGGAATATTTTACAACATAGGAATCTGTTAGTGGTCTTCACAAGTGTAAACATCAGCTTTTTAATCACTACAAAACAATGTCGTATGACTGAGTCAGCCACACCCCAGTTGGTGAATTTGATATACTTATAAGTGAACCACTTGAGGATGTATTCCCCATTGTTTTTCAGAGTTCTGTGAGTGTGTGTGATCCGACTGAGCGATCTGATCGACAGTGACATGAAAAAAACCAGTACTCATTTACTCGCTTGCACAGTTGGTTTCTATGATCACGTTGTTGATGTTGTTTTGCGTTTCGATAAAAATTAATCGGTTTCTATTGTACTTTTCGCGATTTCGCGTTGTTTTTTCCTCTTGGGTGTATGGGTATCACAAGACTCTAATTTTGTGCTCCATAAAATAGCATGACAGAAGGATGTTCTGCAAACAGGATAGAAGCTGGTAAACAAAAACAAAACCACACTACATCGGACTTTTTGAAAAACACCATTCCCATTCCCCACCGCAATTTTTCTTTCTGTGTTGCCGAAAAATTTAATCGAACGAAAATTGCACAGGGTCATTTCACGACCAGTGGAACTTTTGGGCAGTAGATAACAGTTTAAGTTAACTGACCTTGAAAATTGTTCACTGTAGTCCTGTGTCTCCTTTCCACTGTTCCGATATACCGGTGACTAGCCCACTAGATTCCCGTAGTTCAATAAATGAGGACCACATGTTGGTTCTATATTCTGGTCAGTACCTACTTTTCGTCACTAGGATTTTCGGAGGCTCCTATTGCCTGCATCAACTTGGCGACCGCCCTGCTCGATTTAGTGTTGGACCCAGATGGACCACATCATTATAAACCGCAAAGAGCGAGGTTGAACACAAAATGGCTGATCATATTGATGTACTCCTCCTTGATCTGATCGCGCTTTTGTTTGTATTTACCGGACCTCGTAGTTCACAGTCACAGCATTCCAAAAGCTGACTCTGTTAAATACCTCGGAGTTGTTCTATCCCACAATCTCTCTTGGACCTTCCACATAGAGAATGTTTACAACAAGGTTTTTAAACTTTCTGTGTATGCTTTCAGGCTTAGGAAGCTTGCTGTTCCCCCAAACGTAGTTTTCAAATTCGTGGTAGCATGCATGTCCCTCGTGGGATGTATTGTTCCGCTATATTTTTTTTCGGCTTAGAAGAAAAATATTTCATATTAATTTCCAGGTCTGTAAAACTCCTATCCCGATGCAGTGACATAGCCAGGGAAGTTCTGTTTGATTTTATTGTGTGCAAACATATCGGAGCATGTGAAAGAATAGTCGACAGAATGTTGAGCAACAAAGATCACTGCTTGCACAACGAACTTATTAAATCCATGTCAACCCCCCGTACCCGCTCCCATTATAGGCTCCTTCCCGGAAGCAAAGTTGCATACAGAAACAGCATCCTCCCTTTTCTTGCTCACTTTTTAGTAAATCGGGCACTAATTATTACAGGTTTGTTTGAACACGTTATGAAGTAGTTTATTTATTCGTTTTAATCTGTCACTATCGTCTTTCTACTTTCAGTTTGCTGTCATTTTTTATTTAACCTATTCGCACTCTGATGCCATCTCCCCGACTCCACTGTCTTATCGTGTAAAATCGCACCCGGAGGGTGCATTTTCTTACTTTGATTTGAGTTGACTTGAGCTGACCACTCGTTTCGATGGGCCTTCACGACATAACAGTGGTGAGAATGTAATAAACTGCCCCAACCAACTTGCCAAAACATGTTTTGAAACGCGATAGTCTCAAAAGTAGAATTAACCCCATGAAGTATATATATATATATATATATATATATATATAAATGAGAGCATCATTTGACATCGTTCATCTTTTGGAAAAACCTCCTCCGATAGGAACAACTACCATAGACACTACCGGATCTCCATTAATTTTTCAATAAATCATTGATCATTCATTGATCAAATTAGCTGGTTTTACAATAACGACGACTTGAAAATGGTTTACACAGCTCACCTCTCATTGTGACCCCACAAAGAGCAGGTATTGCATTCACATAGCCTGACTCCAATTTCAATCTCGGAATGAAGATCTTTCCCCTTTGTAAACATGGCTGCTGTTGATATCGACAGGCATCTATGAATGGATATACGAGACCAGTGAGTGAATGCCATTCATCCCCACTCGCTCTTCCGCGCAAATCAGGTGTGTAGCTGATTTTAGGTATGATATTGTAAACTAAGCATCATAGGGGAATGTACACGTAATTTAATTTTTCGAAAATTTGAATTTACTTAGAGAGCCGATCTGCTACAATCAAATGAACATGAACTTTACGCTAATTAAGTATAGCCTTGACCAACACGTATGTTTTCGAATGTAGTGGTTGTTGTTTTAATTTATCTCTCTATCTCTCTCTTTATGGGTGCAAAAGTAGGGGACGACACGTGACTGTGTGATGAAGCGTTGTCACGTGACGATTCATAAGCGGTTCAACGTGTACTAGAGAGAAAAACGAAGCAAAGACCTGTACGAAAGTGCAAAACGGTGAACTGTGAAGCACAATCTGCTTACCACACAAAGTTATTTAAGAGCCTAGGTAAACAAATGGCAATCACCTTTTCACCTCAAGTAGGGATGATCAGGTAAGTGGCAAAAAGAGAATACTCCAGAGCAGATCTTTTTCGGAGGACTGATACCGATGCGCGGTAAACGTCGAACCCTTCGAATAGAAAATGAAATATCTTACATGCAATTACGTATTAAACCAACTGCTCTTCATGCATCCACCACTGTGAGTTCGAACAAAACATCTAACTCACCAAAGACATGGAAAGCGCTGTGCACAGTTGAGAGGGAGCTTGATCATCAAGCTCGAAAAGACAATACGATGCATCCCTGTTGTGCGAAAAAAGCATTTTACTTTGCTCGCTAAGGTAGTAACGATTAGAGTTGACAAATTCAGCCACCATACACCAAGCAACGTGGAGGTAGTTTGTTCGAATCCCGTCCGTATTAATTAACCACTTTTTTCAATTTTCTGACCGTTCCTCAGACTGATAGAGGATCCTTTCCTGAAAGTTAGACACAGAATGTCATAATATGTGAGAATGGTGGACAGAAGGGACGGTCCTACGTGTATGAGTGATTGGCAGCGAAGCAGCTGGAGTAACGATGAAAATGTTCGTATAATTCTATTACGGAAGTGAAATGTAGCGATACAGTTTGAAGTTCACTGGTGCCCGGATGAAATGGAATACTGCTCAAGCATTAATATGACGGTCGCTCACATCCAAATTGCCGATAATCGAATGCAGTCCTCAACTAAAGTAGCACCTCTATCCCAGCTCTAAAGACAGCCCCGAACACCTGATCGTCTTCGATCGATGACTAATCTCATGTATGCCATCCGTCGACTACATACTATATTGATCAGGTGAAAGGTATCCACTTAGGTCACTAAACCGTGACAGTGTTTGAGTGGGGCAATCCAAGTTACTACCTTTGATTGGCTACCAACGATGACAAACTGGGTGCTTTCTCAACGAACTATTATCAAACGTTCGTTAATGAACTTCAGTGGAGTTCCTTATTCCACTTGGACTTGCATCACCTTAAGTCTCCTATTTTCATTTCCTTACAGCAATGTTGCTTGATCACTTGGTGGTATACAATTTTATTTTACAGGATGAGCCCATCTTAGAGAAGTCAAAATCTCAGAATTCTTACGCAGTGGACTCTTCTTTATAATTACTACGCATTTCCCCTGCAGTTAGACGCTCTGTCACACACACACACACACACACACACACACACACGTATACATGCATATGCACTTACATTCCCTTATCCTCTGGCTTCGGTGGTCTGCTTTCAGTTGGATTAGTTCATCATCTCACGGGCAGTTCACTAAGTGCTGCTTGTACCGGTGGTAACCGCTATAGTGTCATGATACCGTACCGTAGTTGTCACACGCTGCCATTCCCTGACGGTTTGGTATCGTCAATTACAGAGTAGACGAACAGGAGTAGCAACTATTCCTGAGAGCGGACCTCGAGGACATTCGATACGGATTCGGATTACGCATGTTTAGCATTTTCCCGTATTAAGTTTTAACGCATTCCTGTTTCCGACGGTAATAGGACACTTCAAACAAGTTACTATCTGAAACAAGTTCAGTTGAAGACAAACTTTATTATTCCACATAAAAGGACTAAAAGGGAGGTGATCGTAACAACAAAGAGAGATTACACAACTGAACGCGCATGCGAATTTTCGGTGAATTGGTCGTGAGCTCAAGTTCTGTCAGTCTAACGTTGTAGTTCCAAGCTTGATTAGCTAAAATCAACATTCTCCAGTGTTAAAACTCACTCATCACAAAGCGTTCATTCCTTAAAGAGCAATTTAATAACCTGACTGCAAACTCATCTATGTAGAGTGTTTCACCATCACATCTATGATTAGCTTCACTGTGTCATGGTGAGATTGTAAGCGAAATAACACGTGCATAGAATGCGTAAGAGCATATATGGATCGATTAGTCGATCAACGTCCGACCGTGTTAAATCGCAAATCGAACTAAGGTTGATCCAAAGTAACACAATCTATCTTTTGAATTGATTTTCAATATGACAAATCCGGATCTACGGCAGACCAACGAACGCATTCGGATTCGATAGTTTTTAACTAAAATATCGAAGCCCCCTACACTGATTTCGCCACTTTTTATTCATACTCGGTCGTAAACACATGCTACAAAATAACACATTTTTACCATAAGATGTGATTAGATAAAATACGAAGTTGCAATCCCATTGTTTTCATTTCTTTCTCAACTTCCGTTGTGTTCCAACATTCCAGTTTAAGCGAAATTGTTTCGCCTCATTCGCGAACTTACTTTAGTTTTCATGTCTCAGTAGACCAACAAAAAGATTTCTGATTACCGATAGGATTAGTCTGCTACTTAGACGTCGGTAAACGAACTCTGTAATATGAGCATTTATTGATTACCTCTACCGCGTAGAATTGGGCAATTAGCGTTGGAGTACTGCGGGCATTAATCTTATTGTCACGTCTGAATGGCGCAGAACTAGATTTATTATTTAGTTGGTATTCATAGGTATATGTTTGTAATCAGCTGATCGACGGAATGTCTTTTCTTAAGCTTAAAAAGCAAGGAGGTCAAAATGTGGGTTATTTTTTCCGATATACTGCAATTCCGTACAGATTCTCTCACGATTCCATCTGTTGTCCCTGCGATATTCCCCTTTCTTACATTTGTTTTCATAAGAATTTAAAGAATTTTCCACTCCTAGCGTATCTTACACAGCAAAATACTCATGCGCAAATACTAAAGATATTCAGATTTTATTAGTTCCTTCATCAATGGGTTGTGCACAAAAAGAAGTTCAAATGGATCGATCGATCAAGTTAGATAATCATTTTGTCGAAAGCGGGAAAGGAGCATGTAGCTGATCACACTATATTTTTTTATCTGTCTTTTTGTGTGTTGTGAATCAACATGTTTCACCAGATGCAAACGATATATTTTTGCATCATATAATTAACGCCTTTGAAATACAGTAAAATGACTACAAATGGCGTTCTGGAAATAAGTGGATTATTGGTGACAACGATTCTGTACATATATTTATTACCATTCGGTTCAGGTATCTTGCTTATGGTTAATTCACGATTAAATTTGGCTCACTCACACATGGCGTCACATACACTAACGCAATCCCGGTAACGACTTGACTACTTCCAAAATGTGAGTAGTACTGTGTGAACTACGATGCGCTGCATCGTGAGACGGGTTAGCGGAATCGTGTTCTATTTGCACTGAGTCAAATTATGCAAGTGAAAAGGCGAAAAAAACAGGTGCGCCAGTGCAATCAAAGTTTTTCCCCATAAGTAAATCATTTTTCATCTCGGCCTGCACCCTGCGTCGTATATCAGGTCACTTCCCGGTGTGGGCTGGAGGGCACGGCCTTCCATGCGAAGCTTCCGGGATTCAAAAGGTGGATATGCGCCAGTAATTAGCTCAAATGAAACCAAAATGCGGTTCGAGTTTACGGGTAACGGGATGAACTGGGGTTTGTATTTGAGAATGACGTACGCACAATTGTCACCCGAAGCCAAATGCCCGTCGATGACGCATACGTGACTCTTGACCGGAATGGACCTGGCGCTTACAATTTAATGTTAAAAAAACAGAAATCAATATTTCCGGAGACACCAAATCCCGTTTATTGTTAACTGAAACGGAGGTTCAAAATGTAGTATCATAAATAGCACATGACATGAAACCGTGCAACCTTTCACTGGAACGTAAATAAAGACCCCTTTCTCGATACTACTGCAAACAAAATAGTGTGGATACGACATCCTAATTCCATTTCGCCTGTTCGCCGAGCTTGCTAATTTGTTTGCAAACGTTTGATCACCAGCCGAGGTAACATCATCATCATCATCATCATCATCATCATCAATATTTTGTCAACGGACATCCTAATCTCATAAGTCCGGAAAGAACTGTTGCGAGGAAATCGTGTGTAAAACTTTTTAAGTCTGATAAAGAGACCGGTGCAACGATGCCAAAGTCAATATTGAATAACAAAATACAACTGTCATAGTTCACTTCGGAGATAAACTGCAAACGTTTCGACAACGAGCTTGGAGAATAACTTCTTTTACTCAAGCATCCGTGCGTTTTGTTCATTGGGAACGCAACTTGAAAGAAAATAGGAATAACAGCCATTCGCTTCACATGGTGTCCGTAACTCATTTTTCAGTGTCTTACATCACATCGGTTCTTAATAATGATGGTTGCACAAATATGGTGACACCGGCTAGTCGTAAACTGTGAGACAGCGGTTGGGGTCGTACACCATCCCTGCAGTATCGGGTGGTGTTCGGGGCAAAAGGCTTACCGTCTTGTCTGTTTGATTGATTTGACCACTCATCCAAGAGAATATAGTTGAAAAAACCTGTCACAGTCATTAGTTTCGAGAACAGCTACAATCTAACATTACATCCCGTGCACACACCTACTACCGATCTGGCAATTATGGATACACCGCGGCTTCGTGGCTCACGCATTGATCTGCGGTGCCCAAGGTCGAGGGAATGCATGCGAGTCCTATTTTGTCATATGACCCGGTCAGTAATCCGCTACAACAGCCTCCGGCTCACATCTTTCGGTTTTGTTAGCCCGAGGGCATGTGACAGTACAGAAGAGCGAGCTCTGGTCGGGTTGTTGCCGTGGTGCCGACATGATGAGAGAGCGTTCGAATTGGTTCCATCCCGGGCACGAAAGGCAGACATGGGGAAGCGAAGAGCAAATGCACAGCTTGACCTTGTTGCCAGGGTGGATAAATGTTAACTTGAAATGCGGTATTGTTGTATTGACTGCTCCAGTATTTGGACCTTACGCAGAATGCCATAGCTGCAACGACGATCACAATGACATGTCCTGGTCCGAAAGTGATGCAAACGACCGATAGGGACTACGGCAGATCGGTCTAAGGTCAGTTGCAAGCAAAAGCGAGCCTCAGGAATAAACGTATGCCCCTAAATGCGGGATTTCGATGGCGGTTATTCCATTTGGTGTAGAGACGAAAAATCAACTGGGAGCTACCGATTTTCCTGTGACAGACTTAATTCTCAAATTTTTAACAGCCACTGGTGGTATGAAATTTTGTCCAGTTGGTCTTGAATTGACAGAGGTTCTTGCATTTCCCGAAAAATTGAATCACTCCATTTGGCCTTCGAGACTTTGCGTGAATGATTCTGTTAGTACCTGTTGAGTCTTCATCGTGGGCAACTGTAATAATCGGAATAGTATTGAATTTAGGAATGCGAGAATCCGTACTGTACTGCTCAGAACTGAATTGGCTCCAACCTGAACTGCAGAAACCAATGAAATACACAAGGAATTGATAGCAGCAAATGCTTATATTTATTGATAGAATTAGAGCATGTTTTATAGAAGGTAATAGCTCATATGATTGGTTGAAGGGTCGTCGTCCAATTACGTAACCGTTTGCGCCGACGCATCATATGTACTAACTCGGATGTCACGCTTGCCCAGTGTACCATTGGTCGAGCTTCCTGAACGGCGATTGAATGACATGAAACTGTACCTAGTCGTGCATGGATTGCGGTCACGTAAGTCTGGATCACCACAGCAACATCAACTGTAACTGCACTGGACTCCTCCCTTTGGAAACTGGCTGTGCTGTACTGTTGACCTGACCCCAAATAGTTGATTTCTAACAAAACAAAACCCTCATTGTTTTCATTTCATACTACCCGTCTCGTATGGACCTGGATTCAAACCTAGCTACCGTTGTAGGAGGTTGACAGGAGAGGTATTTATGCTTGATCTTCACTACCCGGTGATTCACTAAGACGAAAATACACTGCTGAGTAGTTGTACTATAGCCTGGGAAGCTGTGTCAAATGGCAACGGGTGGTCACATCTCACAAGCCCTTTAGTTCACACCCTCCTGAATAGTTTGGCAGGCTTTCTGATGGGGACAGATAGCCGCTTTATGTTGATCTTTCGCTGCTCGTCAAAACCAAGTCACAGGTGTCAGTCTTTTCAAGATGAAATTCAAGGACGATGATCAAACATATGGTCTGTATGAATGCGTCAGGTTTGAGTGTTCGGGAGACGTTGGAGGAAATTGCCCGTCATATCCCTGATAAAGCGAAAAGCAGATCGGTTTCACTGCGAAATGATGCAAAGAATGTTTTCTTCAGACCGGATCGATCAAGAGTGAGGCAAATGGTTCAAAAAAGAATCCCGTGACCACGGAGTAGTTGAGATATAATGTGATTTCGCTTGTGTCTGTAAACGTCCAGCTCGGTTCAGAGGAAAACACATATTGCCGCTTTCTGCCTACATGGTGGATGAGCACGAAATAATCGAACTAATTTGGCACAAAATATACTTGTTATGATAGAAATCCTCCTCTAGGTGCCTATTTCAAATGATACTTTTATTCTGATCGAGGATGATTCATTTTATTTCGAGAATCGACTCAAAAAAACAAGCAAAAACTGAAGTCAATTGAATTAGACCCAAATCATCACAGCTCGAAAATGCTGCTATACCCGTCGCTACCCTGCAAAGCATATGCTTGTGAAAGCGATACCACACAGACATATTTTATGGTGACATCACTGTGCTGCAGCCTGATGTCAAATTCCCACGGTTTATCACAACACGTGGAAAGCTACTTCGTTTGAAACGGATGGGAACGAAAGGAGAGGCTACAAACAGAGACATTTGTCACCGTTAAAAACTTGCCCAAAACTTGTTGGGATCAATCCACTGTTATCAGCAAGTGTAGTTCTCCACTTACTCGGGATTATGTCAGTGTCTAGTACCAGCAAAGGGAGACTGCGAACCTCGATATATCTGTTGGTGTGTTTGATTATTTTAAGCTTCCTAGCGTGCATTTCAAACGTGGCGCTTAAGCGTACCGGAATCAAACGTGCTTCATGTGCGCATGAAAGATGTGCTAAAATTGCAGTCTTTCTGTACAGTTTTCTGTCCTATTTTTTTCTTTTCTAATTGATATTTTCCGACTGTCAGGATAGTAAATTTTCCCGGTCAACCGAAGGTAGTAATCACAAATATGATATTCGGCTTTCGGAATGATTGAAGTTCACATGCAAACCGTGTCGGAACCACGTTCGACTAAATATGCGTATCCTAGGACCGGTCAGAGACATGAGTTGTCAAATCAGTTTGACTTCATTCTTCTATAGTATCTATCCCTGATTGTCAACACGAAATGATATCAACTTCGAAATCGTAGATGTTGATTTGTCCCATAGGTTCGATATTCGAACACCGGACCGACAACTCGCTGCTCTTTCACATTCATTCCAATCTAAATGGATACAGATAATGAAAACCTCTTTCCTACCAGTTGCTAATATAAGTCCATTGATATGCGTGGGTAGAAATTCTGATGTCCTTGTATATCTATGATCGGCTTCCACCCAACTCAAGAGGATCCGATTACATATTCGCCCGAACCACGTGATACGAATGCACTTTATTGAACCAGGTGCTTTTCACGACCACAGAATGTAAGTGATACGTCCACCAATGTTCTTCGGCGTAAATGATTGCACGGTTTCTTTCTTTATCGTTTGAGAACCAGGAACATGATGGACTTGAAGATGGGTGCGTATATGTTTACGGTTCAACGGTGAAGTTTTCACGCGAAATCACCAGGTTTTTGATAGAGGATAAAGCTGATTTGGGAAGGTCGCGAGACCTGTGTCGAAGGACAGTACACCACTCGTATTGCATCACTTAGAACATCACCTGTAGTTGGTTACCACAACCCATTACGTCGGCACTCAAAGAGAGAGAGGGGGTACCTCAAATTGGGTGATTAGTTTACGGAGATGAAACAAATATGATATCGAAATATAAATATGCATGACTGTTCGGGCTCGCATTTAGTTCACTGCACTCGATTTCATCGATCGTGATTGTTCGATTTCCGTTGGTTGTCAAAAACACTGTAGCAGGCGGATTCTGGTTTTGTGTTACCACAGGGTGTTGGATCACCCTGATGTATAATAGCATGTTCTGTTTGAGAATCGGTGACCGAAGCATTTCCCGTGTTTGGTGGTAACACTATGCGAATCCGCTGGTTCCAATTTTAACTAAGACTCCTACGGCCGTTTTTCACGGTGTTTGTAACCATTATCGTCCATTGCCTGGCGCAAGGAGCACAGAACTGGACGTCAGTGTTAGCCAGGATTATCTTCTCGCAACTTCCTAGTCGGGTCTCAGTATATGATGATCAGTCAGAAACTCATGGGAGTGTGATCTGACGTTAAATAGCAGTGATATAAGCGTGGCAATATCCCACTTATGAGTAGTTTTGATCCATACAAAAAAGATGAAAAATTGTCCGCTTGTGTTTTACATGTGTACCGTGTTGACACAGCGTGTGATAGACTAGGGATTCAATATACTATTCGTGTGAACACAATTGTATCAGCTAATACAGTCGTTATGCGGTGGTCATACTCGGGAACAATTTGCTTGATATCGCCGCACTCGTCTTCTTTCTGTATTGCTAAAATGGATAAAGCGGACTCAATTTTGAATTTGCGAATGGGTGCGACTGATTCACCTGATTGTGTCCGACATTTGCTTTGTTCTCTGATACGTAGAATGCGAGATGCACGCATCGCTCGTCTCCACACTTCGGTTGGGCGTTGTTTGATGGCCATTACCTCACACATTCACGTACGTGTGTGCGACTCTATATATTGTGAATGACCCTGTGCACCAAGGTCACTTCGGTCACATGGTTCCGACTTGGTCCGACGGGTGCATTGTCAATATGCTGCAACAATTGGCAGTGCCAGGCTCACACCCAGGGTGCCGCTCAGGCTGATCCGATGATTTCTCAATGGGAGATTCCTGTTCCTCTGCAATTGATCTTTTATTCAGTTTACATCAAAGTCGTAAGAAAAGTGTGGATCAAACTGGGCAGTTAGGTTTTTGTATATAATCAAGGGAAAATTACTCAACTGATAGTGATTTCCTCTGCCCAGCCAAACTTGGTTTCGATGCTTTATTGGTTGATTATTTAAATGGAACGCGTGATTGCGAATGAGTGTGCATTAACTAAAGTCAGTAGCCCCGTCCCCCGCCCCAAAGCTGGTTTCAAAATGAATCCAACATAACTCTCTTTCGTCGGGTTTCCGTCCCCATGTACAGCAGGTTGAGTTTGACGGGCACAGGGCAAATGATTCCAGAGGTCCGAAAACCGTTGCTCGTTTCATCACGCATGGCACATTACACTGATGCAGTTCCTCACATCAAATTTGTTTGAAAGAGGACGAGCATTGGACAGCTGTTTCGTCCTGTTCGGGACTCGTCAGAAGTGCGTACCTATTATGTCCCTGTCAGGACTCGAACCGCGATTAGTCGGGTCGGGACTTCAAACTCTTACCCCTGAGCTAAAAGGCCGACGGTCATCACCTTGTGCGAATCGCTCAATCAGGAGTGCCTGGTGCCTTTGAACAATAGAATGGGCTAATCCAAGCTTGATACTCTTGGACGAACTTAATTAGATAATCGTAGAATTTATGCGAACTAAGACTTCTTGACTGTTGATAAGGTCAATTTTGGTCCGGTGCTTCTTCGCTCGATAATCTTATCTAATCTTTGAAAAGGTTTTGGAAGTGCCTAAAAACAAAATAATCAAATCACGTGCACAGGGAACAGCTTATCACACGGTTTTGTTGCATTGTGCATACGGTTGGACATTGCGTCACATACGTACCGGATCCGTGCCGTCCATCGGATCACCTGTTGGGTGTGTCTGCGTGTCATGCGTATCAATGAATCCCCGAATTAATCATTATTGTGTCATGGGCACACACTGTTGATTCCGGTCGTTGCCTAGTAAATTCATCTCTGCTTCATTTGATCAAGAGAAGCTAATCAGGCGAGTCACTCACAGGATAACTGGACAGGTTAGTATTTTGAATTAAACACTGTCTTATACATTGTCCTTATTTCAGCCACTATCCCCGTTTCGACCAAGTCTATATTCCGGCTCAGTACTAACCTTTTAACCTTTTAACTCATTCGTCCCTCTCGCTCTGTTGATCTGATTGTCCCAAATGACAGTTTGAACCGTACTTCTCATTCAAGAGTCTATAATTGACCGCATGAAGCCCAGCAATACCGCTTCCGTTGTTTCTATGAGATTCCCTTTGTTTGTTTCAGGTGCATTAAACTAGAAGTGCCTACGTTGAAGCACTGTGT
>UZAN01040148.1:0-26498 GCA_900618425.1 Echinostoma caproni
AAATCGGTCTTGATTCGTCATCAGTAGTCATCGTCACCACAATCAGTGTTGGTCACGAGTTTGAAGCGACTCGAATGACGCAGCCCTCTCATTTCACTTTTGCTACTGTTTTCAATACAGTTAAGCGATGGGTGTACGGTATTATGCATTTTTTCACAACGTATAGCTCATCATTCAATTATAATCTAGCAGGTTGAATGTGTATGCCTAAGGAGTCATTGATGCATCGAGCAAGTAATCGTAAATGCACGGTTTACGGTGTCTGAGTATGCAGTAGAAAGGAGTGACTCAAGGAATAGATGTTATTCAAGTTCAGATAAACCGACTGCTTTTGGTGACCTAGAACCAAATGAGAGCGGCTGATGGCATCATCAATTATACTTTGCCTACGAATATGATCGGCAACATCGATGGAATTTACGAAAGTTGGAGAGATCACAGCTCCGAAGCAAACGAATAGCAGTACTTCGGAGAATTTGGTGGATTCACCGCTACCTGGATCCGCAATAAATTTGTGTAGAATGCCAGATTGCAAACGTCGCTTCTTTTCTTAAGAATAAACAGGACACCTGACTTCTGTTTGAGTCGACGGTTGGGAACTATGTGTACAATCTTTCCGTAATCATGGCATTTGATGTTTTGGAATCAGTATGTGAAACACAGATGATGGACACCACATAACGTACGTTGATCGAGGATTTTGGAAGTGTCAGAATGGTCGGGTTAGGGTTTCGGCTCACATTTGACCACAGGTAAAAGAACTGATGTTTGACCTCGTCAGTGAAATCGAGTTACTGAACAATTTTATGTCACCCTCATCAAATCATCGAGTTGCTCACAGCTGTTGTGCGATTTAGAAAACATCAGGTCTTCTCTATCAAGTGGTCTCCTTACAATGTTTAGTTATTGAAGGCGGTAGCAAGATGGTCCCACGATTTCTCCTACAAACGTTCATACCGATTGCACTTTGTTATCTGCTTGTTCAGTTGGAGAGCAGAATAACCACATGGCATATTACCAACGTGCAACAACAATCGAATTTCGACCGATAACTGAGCTGGAAGTCAGTGGGCACAAAATGATCAAGCAGAAGTTGCTTCAGAGACTCTCGAATCAGCACGACAAGGACTTCAAGAAACACCCTGCTCTTTAGCAAGGAATAGGAATCGCGGTCACCAGCGTTGAGAAATGAAGCTAATTGTCTCTGTGTGCCGTCCTTGCAGACACTGCACCGTAAATGGAGTAGCAACAAACTCTTCTATCTTAAATTAACTGGCGTGTAGGTTCAGTTTTTCAATGTTTAGAAGGTCGATAGCGTGGTGCCAAGGACTATCCGAGAACAGTACTTAGTTAAGATGTAACATATTTCAATCGCTGCTGAACGAAGACAAAGATGACCGATTGGTCATGGTTAGCGTGACAAACTCCTGTAGAATTCGTAGCTCACCGAAGTCCCGTAAATTTCGCTCACCCTATTTTACTCTTACTGTCCTTGATTGTCATCATATCCGTTTCTGAAAATGAACGGTCATCTAGTCCACAAGTAACAGATAGAAAAATACATTTGTGAGTAGCACAGACACCCGATTCTTTAGGTTGAATTTCTTAGGTATGTGGAACGGTGATGGAATGGCATCCCATACAGAAAAATAACTCATCAGAAAGGTCTTGGTGTTTGACTGAACAGAGCAAAACAATAAGGCGGACGGTCTCCGGACCCCGAACTTGGAGGTTTGCAGATGGAAGGGTTCCAGTCCTCAGTTTTAAGCTGATTGCAACTTCAAATTTAATTCATATCCATTCTTTCAGTTTCTTGGGGTTTGTGATTTGATTTCTCGTGTATTTTTAAACTCTAAATTTCACCTTCGGTGCAAACATGCTAATGACGTAGCCCTCTGCCAAGCCATTTCTGTGCCTGAGGACCTTTTTCATTTTTCGAATAATCTATCTCGTATTCATGAATTTTCTGTTCGTTCTGAACTGTCTCTTAATTTATCCAAGTGCTTCGAGTGCACTTTCTCCCTTTCTCGATCTGTTTATCCTTGTGATTCGTCTGTCATAAACACGGTTCCCCTAACTAGAGTTGAATCTGTGAAGTATCTGGGAGTTACAATCGACACTAACTTGAAGTGGACATCCCATATTTACAACTGTGTACAGAAACTTCGCAAATTATCTTTTCAACTTCGAAGACTTAAGCAGTTCAATGCCAAGAAAAAAATCACTTCACTTTTTGTTTATCAATGTGTTTTCCCCGTTCTTCTTTATTGTTCTCCGGTGGTTTTTGCTGGTCTGCTAAATAAAGACTTCAAAATTCTTCGTCGCGGTTTGCCGATCATCAGTCGTGTGTCTTTCATACCCGTTGATGAGCTATCTAAATACTGTGTGAACTTCACTTGTCCGCATGTGAAACATTTGCCCAGAAAATCCTCGCTGACCCTAACCATTCTTTACATGGCGATTTATCTAAATGCTGCTCTCATGCGTCTACATGTTCTTCTTATCGATTATTACCTTCTAGCATTAGCCTCTACAGAAATTCCCCAGTAACCTGTCTTGCCAGAATCCTTGTAAACCGAGAGCGCACTTCCTCAGAATTTCTCAGTAACCTTAAAGACTAAATTTTTTACTTGTATCTTTTTTTCTATTGATTAGATGTGTAATTTTTGACTGAAATGCGAACATTCTATTCTCGCAAAAGTCTACACAAATAAAAATGCAAACAGAAATATTTTTTTACCTGACATAAGAGCTTCCTTGATTGCACCTTGATTGGTATCTCAAAAGAATTGAATGCACACTAACCAGTAAAACGTGTATTGCATTTTATCTTACACCGATTGCTTGCGACATGATATCTAATAAATGAGGTAATTTAAAAACACCGAATCTAGACCGGTTATTCACAACTTGTGCGGTGGTGGCCAAGTGGTTGGATCCCCAACTTGTGACCTTGGAGTCCGGGGTTCGAACGGCTCCACCGCCACCAGGCAGTCTTTGTGTGGCCGCGGCCCCCCTACCTGAATGTTGACTGTACATTTGTATATTCAATAAATAAAAAGGAAGTAAAAAGACATTTTTATATATTTATTAAACACGAGTGGTATGGGTTTACCCTCTGCAACCATCTGCAACCACTAGAGCTACTTGGGAATACTTCAATACTTAAGGTTTCAATTAAGTTTCAATCCCCCAAAACCATATTTATTAAACTACCCAAGCCACGTTACTACTCATTTTCTATAGTATATTCATTTCAAAGTTTTCTATCAATCCCTGTGATCTGTGCGGGTTTTGTCATTAGCTAAGTATTATTACAACCATATTATTTTATTGATGTACTTCTGAAAGATAAACCTTTTTCGATAACAGTTTGTGGATTACCAAAATCGATTTGGAACTCACTGGTGGGAAATTGGGGTTTACCAATCGGATAGTGTATAGTTATGCCGGTTGCCCCGAAGTCGCTCATCACGCACGCATCACTTTCTTCTTGATCGTATCCGTTTTGAACCATCTAAAACATACCAATCGACGTAAGTACGGTAATGCAATCCGTGGCAAGTGCGTATTACTCTGTGGTCTGATGCACTTGTAATGCGGCAAATATGTGGAAAATACTAAAATTAACAGCCAAACCGTGAAGAGCCGGAGTAAAGCCGAACTATCCAAAAAACAGCAGTCGATCAATAATGGTTTGGAGTTGGGTTTTTCAAGGCAGTTCATTCATTTTAGATTCCACTTTCAGGACCAAGATAGACTCTTAAAGACGTGACGGCCGCAATCCATTGGTTTAGTTCACCAGTTTATCACCACGTAGTTTGTATGTTTAAACCAGATCCCGAATATTGTTCTAATTTTCCATCTGTGGACTTACAGCTGTTTTGCTATGAAATCCACTCGAAACTTTGAATGGACTGTTTTCTGTGTATTCAATTAACTATAGTAAAAAAGAATTTTTCAGTACTCCGATAACTAGAACAATTTATCTTTCAATTGGATGGAAATATTTGTGATGACCGACAAAGAGCACTGAACAGCTTTTTTGTCCTGTTTGATACTCGTCAGCAGTGCTAATCCAAACTTTAGGATTCAAAATAGAAAAAAGTGGATATTCCAGACCAATGATGAGAGAANTGAGAGAATACACTAGCCAAAATCCATAACTCGGAAGCTGAGGAATGGTTGAATTGTTGAACAGGAAATGAGCTGAACTCAATTGGAAATGCCAAGAGTTAATGAATAAAACCTCATCCCGAACTGCAACTGTGTGATTATCTGTCATATACAACGTTGATATATATATATATATATATATATATATATATATATATATGCGACCGTGTTGTCTTTAGAACTATAACCCTGTCTCGGAAGTAGCAGCTCAAATGCTTATAGTTGACAATAATCTTGATGTTTACTCTTTGTCAATTTTATCTTATTAGGTGGAAATGTTTGAGCACTGCTCAATGAGCTCAGCGCATGGTGCAAAATGTTTTATTCTCATAAAAAAGAAACTAAAGAGAGAATATCAAAATGTCACTGCACAAGACAATATGCACTCTCTTGTGCTGTCCTTTCGCAAGTTCCCGTGAATGAACCAGGTTTTAAGATTTCATAATTTTTTTTCAATTTCACTCGATTTCATTATTCCGAATCAGACACTAGTTCTCCACCCTAGCTATCGATGGAAAACCAAGTCACGTTCTGTCGAACTTTAATGACTACAGAAGGTTGTTATTCAGGATTCCGGAGGGTGAATATCATAGTGACTTGGAATTTTGTGTTGATATCCTCGCTCGCTGTGCTAAATGTGATTTGAACAATGTCGTACATTCTGCATTGTTTTTTTGTGTGAGCTATTCCGGGGACATGGTACACTATTGGATATTGACCAATAAACACAAATGTGTGAGACAATGGTGGTGAACTTACCTGATTTGATCAGCAATATAGTCCAGGGAGTAATTGCGTCCATCAGTGTGATTGTTTGGAGACAACCAGGATGGTCCACATTCTGCGATCTAACATTCGTGATACGGACTGGGAGAAATCAGAGAGGGATGCGAGGAAAACTCGTGCACCGACAGTTTTGTACGAATCAGATATGAATAGATCTGTGTAGTCAGCAGAAGTGATCCAGCTTTAGGTGAATGAATGAACACGGCGATTCAGACAGACGATCGATGGTTGGTAACCAGACTGTCTGATGGCATCGGCGACTATAGCCGTTTGTGACAAGGAGAATGAATATTACTGTGACAATTGAATTAATCTTAGATTTGATGGGTAAACGTAATTATGCTGTCCCTTCTCATACTGCACTTCGTCTCCTCCGTTCTGGATTTGTTAATGATAATTTTACATTAAATTGGCAACAATCTTGAAGATAAACGATTATTTTTAATCAGTAAGGTTAGATGCAAAATGCTAACAAGTGTCACATGATCCAAAGGCTAAGTAGACGGTTGCCTTACCTTAATCATATAAAACGAGATATTTTGTAACCCAGACGCACTTCGGGTTTGCGAAGCAGTTCGATATCATCAGCCGTTCACAACAAGTTGTCTCCCAGGGCTTATTCCGAACAAGTGAGAATAAAAGAACGATATAGACTCCGGAACAGGAGAGGACGCAGTACGACAAGAGGCTAAATGGGTAACGGGTTTTCATGGAACAGCGAGGAATCATTGGAAGGCAGGTCCTCTCTAGGTTGGTATTTGAACAAGGCACAAGAAACATATCACAACAACCATGAGGTCTTATGTGAAGTCAGCGCAGACACCGATCGTAATGATACGCATTACCAAGTATTCCATCACTGCAGTGATCGATCTTAGTAAGTGTTTCCGCTTGAGGTGTTTTGTCATGTTATCAGATACCACATCTAGAGTTGATTGATGAAATGTAACAGTTATCAGCGGTCAACCGTAACTCATATTCCCAAGGAATGTAGTACCAGTCACTTTTGTTTCCCTTTTTTATCTGTTTTCTGGTGATTTTCACGTCTCCTTGTAAATTAACAGACAACCTTTTTCTTCATCGACATTGGCGGATCACCATATACCAATAGAGTTTATTTGAAACTCTCCTAATAAACAGACCATTGTTTCAGGAAGCGGGAACGTTTTGATACGATTCACCATGATTCAACATTGTTGACCAGTGATAATGGGATTCGAAAACTCCACCTCGGCGGGTAGCTGATAGNCTCTCACCGAGAATACTTGTAAACGTTACCTTCAACACAACCCCAAAGTAGTTTGAAAAGAATCTAGTTTCGGAGTTGAATTGGATAAAAGGATAACAAATATATTCCATCAAGTTGGGGTTAGTAAATCTGATGAATGGTATATAGTTCCAGGGAATAAATTCAATGAATTATTGAATTCTCTAGCCAGCACAAATCTATCTTAAATATCAGTATAAAGCAAATAGGGATCAATAAAAATGTGTGAGACAATGTCTGTGTGTTGATGCATTCAATATGCTGCATTTCAAGGAACATTGAAAAATAGGTGTATCGACTTGATCAGAAAAATTAATCACGCGGTGCGGTTCGATTAACTGTGCACCAGTGTGACCCACTACACAGATGACCTTCGAATGTACTTTGCCCATCATGTCCCGCCTCTGAGCGTTCTTCGACCCATACATTTGTGTGTCATCTACCCTTATCGTCCTTGAACTCTCGCTGTTCCACGCTTGCCAATCTCGGGTGTCATTACACCCAAACTACCCTGGATCCGTTCACTTTATGTTGAAATTCATATCTGATCGTTCAATTCATTTGCTTAGCGGACTTCTTTGTTCCATAGGATCCCATAAACCGTTCGTGTGCCTTGCGTTGACCAATAACTGCACTTCATTATCGAGCATTTGCGATTGGTCTTTCTATCCCTTAAATTGTCCCGTTTCTATGCATAAATTGCATTCCGTTGGTGTTCTGCACCTTGACCCGCTTTGTATCTTGTTCCCGTAGCGTGGGGGACCGGATTGGCCCACGCTTTGAGGTACGATGCTTGTTTTTGTACATATTTGCCTGCTTATAGCACACGTAGATTATCAACATCTCGTTATCGGGAATCGGATTTGGGTTTCGTATTTACGAGCCACTCAACCACTGAACGATAGTTCGATACAATAGGAAAAGAGTTTCATTTGGTGTCAGAATTCAGTGAAACGGAAGACCTTAGGCATGCACAAGTGACAATCCAATACAAATAAAATAGGGCACTCATAATGTGTATTTGTTCAATTGGTGTCCCTTTATTTGTTGAAATCGTAATGGTATTTAAACACCCCTCCACAAATTCTTTTCAAATTTTTCTTAGATAGTCCCGTCTTTAGGTCTTATTTTCAAATGAAGTTGCACAAAAATATGTATTTGGTGCATTATTGATGTATACAGTTTTGAAGAAAAACTTGACAAACCTCCACAACTCGCACAATCTCTCCTATGAGAGGGTTTTACGTCAAGCCTCGGCGGAATTAGCCTTCTAATATCCACATCATTACTGCCTGATTTATCCTATACATACTTTGAACAAAGTTCTAGATAAACTGTCGAATGGATAACACAGTTTTATTAATTTTACTCTTGTGTGTTTAGTACAACCCATTAGTCTACAAAAGAAATTTTATGGGATCTGCTGAAGTATGCTTAGCTGAACAAATGGTTGAACAGACCTAAGAGTGAAAGCGCATTATAAATTCTATTGTCAATGAATGGTCACATAGGCGGCATAGTCTGATGAAATACCAATTAATCACGTGAGGTAAGTTGGTTTCCTTATTGATTATCAATTGATTGAGTCATACAGCACGGTAATCATCTAGCTGATGCACTCACAAATGGTTATCTTCAGCCTCTAGGAAACCCAATGAGGATCTCCTGCACAAATGCCTTGTTATGCATGGCGTGGCTATGTTGCGTTTTAGACTACTGAAAATACAACATCAAATAGCCGTATTACTTGCAAATGTTTGAGCCAAATTTAAACCGGAAGCAGCGGGTGACTATCTTGCTAAGTTAAGATTATAAGTTTGACCGAAACTTAATTTTATGAATGACGTTCACTGTTGTGCTCAAGTTTAGGATGCATTATGAAAGAACGGATTCAAAATAAATCAGAGGCTTCTGTGTAGACAGGATGGCTGGATAGCTCGAATTCAGTATTGTTCTGTATATCACATGCGAATTCAAAGACGTCCGTTCTGTTGCTCTGGTATGATTAATGATCCCTGGTATATCACTATCTTTGAACATGAAGAGGAAATTATTTGTGATGAGGTGATGTGGTAACCTCAAAGAGCACTGCAAACAGCGATTTCATTCTTGCTGGCACTCGTCAACAATGGGTTCTATTAAAGTGCCTCTGTCAGGACCAGGAATATGAATCTTTTGATTGCATACCAAAATTTGACCCCTGATTGACTTTTATCGTCTTAAACCCATGTTTAAAGGAATAAGATTCCCAATTCCTCAGGGGCACATAGTGTCATACTCTGACTACTCAGGAGTCGGTGTTTCGAATAGCAAATCAAACGTTCTCTGTTCAAGCCTTGACAGGGTCTGAAAAGTGTGACGTAGTATTTCTGGAACCGAACAAACGTATTTGCACATGGTTTGTTCTGTATTATTATTATTATTAGCGGCACTGACACACAAGAGGAAAAATAACACCAATGTTGTTCAATGGAAAATCCAAACACAATTAAGGTCGTATGCATAACTGAAATGTTAGGGGAATTGTTGTTTATAGGCGTCGCAAATACATAAAACGCAACTTGTCATAGTCAAAACGCACATAGAAAGAATAAATTTAAGCATTGGTAGATAAGACCGCTAAGAGACAATTTGTTGCTAATTTGGTATACGATTGGGTGGGGTGATAATGACTTCTTGGGAATGGGAGGGGGGAGGTGGAAAGCTGACGTATTTTAATCCTTTCATTGATTTTCTGCGTAATAGACCCACCGAGTTTCTGCATAACTCAATTACCAAATGTAGCAAGTTCTATGAAATGATGGATTTTATGTTTCACTAAGGATAACCTAGCACAATGAAAATTTCTCCCAACTTCCAACTAATCAAGAGCGAAAACATTTCGCTAGGTGATTTCAGTAGGAAAAAACCCAAAGGAAACAGATTTTACCCCTTTGGTTTTATTGATTGAATTCACACCAAAATCAGCTCAAAAGAATCCGTTATTAACGTTGTTTGTTACCATCGGTACCAAAGTAAGGCAACATTATTATTATGTTACCCTTCAGACAGAGTCAAACAAGTCAAACAATATGGAATATTCACTGATACTGTAAACACAAACCTCTAAGTACTCAAGGATGCGGTCATTTGCTTGCAACTGTACTCGGGTTGTGATTTTCCACCATTTTGTTAGCACGGATATAAATATAAAGTGATGATAATGATAATTATTGCAAAAAAGAAGCAAACATTTCCTCGTTTGCTTTGCGCAATCAACGTCCGTCGATCACCTGCTAGGGTGTTTTACAAGGGCTTTTTTCTAATCCATTAATTCATCCTCAACGAAGTGCATTGAATGAAGTACGTTTCAGTTCGCTTGAATGGTGATAGCTTCTGGAACGTTGTATAAGGGGAAAGAAATAAAATAATTTCAAATAAATGAAGCTTACGGTCATCATCGTGATACAAGTGAAGGAGATGAGAAATTTAAAACTATGGTAACCTCCATCCTGGTTTGAGCTGCGAAGATAAATTCTTTTACTCCCAATACCAGATGGAATGTAATACGAGAAAGACATTGGATGAGATTAGCTAACATTTTAACAAAGTATAGAAGCAAAATTCCATAAGACCTAACAGCATAATTTCGTCAGTATGTGTGAGAGTTTTCTCCTCAGGTTAGACCAAATTTGAAGGATAGTAATACATGGTAGGGCTGCGGTACATGCTTGATTTTGACCATATCATTTGGAATGATCGGGATAATGTTTAACTTTTGCAACGGCTGTTCCCTCAACCAATGTGAATAACTGATGTCAAACGGCGGGCACGGTTATACCATAAGTTGTAAAGCGGCCAACCTCATCATTAAGTGACCTCTCCACAAGCGGTAGTAATGAAGCTCTTGGAAATCTATTGCCCGGCTTGGCTAACGAAAAAAATAGATTTATTTATTTGAATTGATTATCTTTCAACTTTCATCTCCACGCATAATCCCCAGTTCATCCAGCCAATTATACATTTGGCAAGCGCCAGACTCGGATTTTGTTTTCATAAGAGCTCATCAGCAGTGCTTATTCACCATCTCGTTCCAACTTTGCACACCAGTCCCATCCAATGAATGTGTTTCCACTGTACCAAGCAGAGAATACCAGGGCTAACCTGAATTATTACTTCATTTTTAATAGTGCAGCGTATTTTGTGTTTATCTGTTCACTAATCTAACTAACTATGTCAATGTCCAAAGCGATATGTCGAAAAGAAATTTCTTCACGTTTCCACATTGTTCTCATGAATCAATGGGAATATTTTAGGACACTTCATTTTTGTTCAAATGTAATCTTCAGGGGTAATCAGTCAGTTCATTTGGTCTGACAGCAATGAAAGGAGACAAGTGACTATCTATTAACTCCATTTGGAACCCCCCACAAGTTCAGATCTACCTTAAAAGATAGGGCTTCCATATGACTGCCCCGGACTTCAAAGCCTGTACGAGACGGTAATGTGCACCACTGATGAGGTTTATTGACAGCAAAACCTGAGCCTAGGGCTTCCCAGTGTAGGGTTCAAGGGGTGAAACTGTGGATTACACTCGAAGGTGAAGTCTGGAGGGTGGTCAGTTCAAATTACTAATATTTATTGCACACAACTACTCACAGGATTGAATTTAATTGTTCCAATATACCGGTTTTCATATATTGTGAGAATATATATATCTTCGCATTTAACTCACAGTTAGTTGCGAGTAGTGATGTGAGATAAATGATTTTGATTTATTTGAATTGACTACCCTTCGGACTTCATCTTCACGCATAATCATCAGTTCATCGATTTAACCATGCAATCGAAAGCAATAGACTCGAGTTTCGCTCGTATTATAGCTCATCAGTAGTGCATATCTGCCTTCCCGTCCGGGATTGGAACTTCGGACCCATCGCATTAAAAAAGTGTGCGTTACAACCGTGCCAACCAGCTCATACGGTGGACATAAACTACTGATGAGTTCTAATAAGAGCGAAACTCAAGTCTATTGCTAACGAGTGTATGACTGAATAGATAAACTGAGGTTTGTGCGTGAAGTGAATTCCAACGGATAATCAGTTCAAATCAATCAATCTGTACATTGCCGAAAAATCTCGGTTGCGTTGATTCACCCATGGTTTAATGATTCGAAAATGATGAAATAATGTTTGATGAGCAGTGAATACATTACAGAATTATTGTTGTGTTATTAAAATCGTCGTAGAAAACCAGTAAATCCATTTCAACAACTGCCTCATTGGGACAGAAAAATAAACCTGCCTAGTGTTTATCTATCAGGGTGCAGATAATATGCACAGACGATACCTCTGGCAGTGAACCGAAATTTAGTCGGAAAGATATATTCTTCATAACGAGGCGTAACTGATTGCCAAAAGCGGTTACCCTGTTGGGATGAAACAGGTATACATAGCTAAATTTTCAGAGTGACAGCAATGCCCGTAACCTGTATACAGTCCTGGAATACCCTTTTTATCAGTCGAGCTTCTTAGTGTGCTCTTCTCAAGACTCCTCCTGTACCCCAAGGTAATGAAAAAGCTGAGTAACATTTGGACATGGAACTAAACCGTTTGAAGATGAATATTCTCCCCATAAAACATTGTGACAGAAAATGCGACGAATTAGCTGGTAAATAAATCACCAAGAATGCCTTTCTCGCTGTTGTTATCTTTGAATTAATTTCATAAACGTCAACTGGAAAAACTAATTTTCACCACCTTTTAACACATTGTTTGATTGGCTTTCGTCTCAGTCCAAAACTTGGGTTGGTTTTCTCTTGTCCATATCAATGGTATTGTTCTGGTGAAGTAGAAAGCTCATCTTGTTTGTTATTTTATGGTGAAAAGTTTAATGAAATGGTATGCAAATTACCTCCTACAGAATGGCTTTGTTCAGCTGCAGCATGTCTTCAAATACCCTATTTTGAAGTCATTTATCAGTTTTGAAAAACCTTATAAAACGGTGGGATTTTGAGTGGAAAAGAAAATTTGCTAGGTAAAATTCAATTTATTGTTGTATGTACGGAGAAAAATCATAAGTTTCTTATTTTCCATTACTCTCAAGTGAGCTGAAATTCCTGATGATCAGTTTTTGAGAAGGGATTATCTGAATCGATTTCTATTGTGTGCACAAAGCTAAAATCAACTTTGTACGGTTAGCAACAGCCTAGCTATTTCGCATTGATTCGATAAAACTGAGTGCACAAATGTGAATACCGAATGGCCATTGATCCAATCCAATGACAAGGTACAGTACATGGCGTTCTACTGTCCGAAGCCGTTCACGGTTCTATCCAATGTGCACTCTGACTGCCATTTTGTCGTTCTGCTTTGACACGCGCTATCACAAATGAAGGCGGACTGGTAGATCAGCATGTTGATGATAAGAAAAAGAAAACGCAACTTGTTCCAGTCCCGGAATCGGTTGGCGAAGCGTAAGAGTATGCTATTGAATATAGTAGGGGATCCTTGTTCGCATATTAGACCGCAATTCCTTCCGATCGGTAGTGAACTGCCCCAGACGTATTCAATTATCCCTATTACATCCGATAAGATTACGAAATCAGAATATAGCGACGAAAACCGTGGAATGAATCGTTAAAAAGTGAGGAATTTTGTTCTTGTGATGGGATAATTTTGAAAGGCATGGAGAAAATCAATTAATTCACCACAACTGTCTCTGGAAGCGGAGAGCAATGAAACAGTTTGAGCACTGTGAATAGTAGTAAAAGTGTTTCGTAGTGCGTATGTTACAGTTGACAACAGCAACGGAACCGTCCACAGTTATTCATTCGCACTCGAATCTTCATACAACATCCAAAAATATACAGAATGGATGAGAATAAAAAGGTGAAAAATTTAATTTGGTTTAATCAAAAAATACGAAGTTACGCGCAAAATAGATCGATATGCACCGCGTATGAATCAATACAAAAGTCACAGATCCAAAAGGTAGCTGCTATTTGACCACGAAAGGGCTATGAAGCTTATTCAGATTTTTACCGACCTAAAGTATTCTATTTTTTGAACTCGTGCATACCAACTCTTATCAAGATGCAGTAAATTGAGTTGATTTTTGAAAGCCGGATTATTGTGAGTGATAAACGGAGGTCAGTCACCGATTGCTTGTCATTATCATCATTGTCATCATTAACAACAATATCACCATCCATCACTGTACAGTGTATTGCAGTAAGGCTAACTTCACTGATCGCTGCCAAACTCATATTACATACAATTTAAGTGAGAATATAAAAGTAGGATAGGGATTGAATCTATTTTTAGAGACGTGAAAAGAAAGCAAACCCCTATGGTCACATCACGGAGTTAACAGTTCAACTATGCATACACACGTTTTCAGGCGACTTAGTTTGCAATGACAACAAGACCACCACTGATTTCGGTTTGCAGCCATGGCCTTCACCGTCTCTAAACATCCATTTAAAGAGTCTTTTGGACCTTAACCCGGAAGATAAGAGATACCAACTCTACCTAATCGCTCAGTGCATTTCTTCATGTCTTACCTCCACTTTTTCTGCTGGCCTCCACGTGACTTCCTTCAGTCTGCAACAGCCACAACAAATAAGAAGCGGAGCGGTAGGCAACCGTTAAACATGTGATAAACTTATCCTAACCAACGGAGCGTATTGAGCTGAATTCGATGCACTTTCGAGTTCGTGTTCGATGCATTCCCAACCAACCGATGATTTACTTCCAGGTTACTAACCCGCTCACTCCATCCCACCTGCACCAGACTACCTAAGTATCGATTGTCGAAAACCACTAGGCGAGGGATGCCTTCTACCAGTGAATCCAAGGTCTCACAACCGTAAGGCACAACTGATCGTACAGAGGCGCAGTATGCACAAACGTTCGACTTCAGTTAAACGTCAAGTCGGCGACACAGGTATCTTCATACTGTGTGCACTGCTCTATCCTTGAAAACGCGGGTGGTTATCTCCTTCGCCATCACAGAATATTGATTTAGAACGAAGTTATCCAACAAATGATAGCACATTCGTACCTGCAAATACACACCATATCCTTTAATAGTGCACATTTTAAGTCAGAACGAAGCTTAAATGGCGATGGCAAAGTTCGAAATAAAAGTATATACATCATTGCACAATAGCCGTTATCACCTGGCGCAACAACAAATTGTTCCAACTTTAGGCTGCGTGCAATTTGCCATACCAAATTATCAGTGCTTATAACTACAATGTAATTAACTATATTAAAGATTCAAAGGTTGGAAGATCACAGATTTATTATGGAGATAACTTAAAAGCTCACACTTTTCTCGTCCCATAGGTTCGTGTTGTGGTTGAAAGGCAGTGATACATACAATTCCTTGTGTAAAATGTCACATGATATGGGATTCTTCTACTACTGCACGCCGCTTCACTTCACTTATGTTGGGATGTAAGGGGCACTAATGTTCCATCCGGTCTCAGTTTGGTGCACAAACGACACGTGGGGTAGGAGAGAGTTTCAGATCGAGCACACTCTGACTGCGAATGACAGACGCCGGTATTCCAGTCGGCATTTTGAGACCACTAGTTTGAACGGATGTCCCCTACGATAAACGTTGGGTGATAGTTTTAGCAGTGGGTGGCACGGATGGCTTTGGTTTTGCATAATCTGATATACCATAACCATGTATCTGATGCGTCGCTAGTGATTGGAATATAACCTCAGCGACTTCAATCTCTCTGCGTATGAATAACAATTTTAACCCCCTGACCTTTTTGGTGGTCACCCTTTGTGGACACTCTAGCATTTTACAGTCACATTTTAGCCATGGATTCCATGCCTGGATGGCGTACTCTGTGGGTAGGCGAATATATGTTGATAGTAGACGAGATAAAAGCGTTGACTCGAACCGGCCAAAGACCCACTTACACAAACCCACATTCTTTACAACTGCGTTCGACACCTAGGCGCAATTGATTGAGCAGCTCAATTTCTCTTGAATGATGATGCCTAGGTCCTTCTCACTTGAGGCATGTGAAGTTGTTTATTTCCGAGGAAATACAAAAATCGCCCCTTGTATCGTAGAGATAGAATCTTACACTTTGGTACATTATATTCAATATCGTTCAGAAGAGACCGGAGATGAGCTGTTTTCAACTTTTCCTGGAATGCCAGCGAGCCCGCTGATTGCGTTACTGCATTCCAAATTTTGGCGTCGTCTGCAAGTAGTAATGACTTGGGCCCCAGAGCCTTCGGTTGGTCGTTTATGAATACTAGGAAAAGTTGCGGACCAAGCACAGATCTTTGTAGAATCCCACGGGTTATGCCCATAGGACTGGAAAGCGAATCAAAAACGCAAACCGATACGGTTCGAGGTCGGGGAAATGCTTTAATCCAGTCAAGCATAAAGCCCCGAATACCGCGATTATAAAGTTTCCGCAGTAGAATGTCGTGGTTCACTCGATCGAACGCCTTTGAGAAGTCTAGGTAAACAATGCTTAATGCATCGCCATAATCAACTGCTTTTCTCCATTACTCTCGTGTGATGAGCAAAGTGGTAGAGCAGGATCGGTTCTGTCGGAATCCATATTGATTCGGTGACAGAACCTATTAAAGGTGTTCATCCTCTTAACCGTTGTGTAATCTCAACTAAATAAGAGACAAATAATTACTGAAATGTTATGAGAAGTTTCATATTGGAGCCAAAAATGACACTCTAGGTATTGGAAACAGGACATGTGAAAATCACCTGGCAAATTCAGTGCATGTTTCAAACTGGTCGAGTTCTATCAGCAGCACAGATCGGTCGAACCAAATGAGGATCGCACCAGGAAAAAAATAAAACCTTTTCCTTGTGGAATGAACCCTTAGTCTGAGAAAGAATGGTGACCAGTTAGACAATGCTTTTTGAAGGATCTAATTATGCTAATATAATCTATGGCACTTGAAAAAACAGGGAATATAGCGAATAGTTAGGACACAATCATTCATTTATGTACGTGCATGTTTATGTTCGGTGGAAGCGGATAAAAAACAATTTTTGCACTGTGGGATGACAACGTTTTGAATATCACTCACATTTCATCGTGACCACCGATACTTTGGTATATATGGTTGTGTAGTCTGAGAACATGAGTGAGGTGATGATAATTAGGCGATGAAAGGTTCTGTCGACGGCCTACTTTGAGCTCTAGGGTGCGAGGTTTGAACCGCTTTAACGCCACTCATCTTTGGTAGTAGATGGCTTTGTTGCCGCTCGCTAAAACATCAGGCCCCTATGTGGGTCGCTACTCAGAGTTCTGGGGTTAAGGTTGCCGGGCTGTGAGTGAACAACAGATTCCCGTAACTAGGGTGTTCATCACACAACTGTGGATAATAAAGAGATGTTTCTGGGAGTTATAGGTTAGGGGTCACATATAGAAGTAGTGGGTAGTTAATCTTGAATGCCCGTTGTGGACCTATGCGGTGCAAGGTGTTTACGAAAAAAACAAGAATCACCTTTGAGATCGATCATGTTTTACCCCGATGAATTCAGCTTGGTCTATGTGCTTCACTTAGGCCTGTCTAATCAGTCATTCTGCGTCGTTTCGAGAAGGAGTTATGAGAGCGCAACTTTATATCGGCATTGAGCCTAAAATTTTCAATGCTTGATAGAACATCCACACATAGCATACCGAAATTGTACTCCCAAGCTGCAGATATAGACGGAAACTAGAACCAGTAATGCATTGCTTCGAGAAACAAAGCTGATTTGATTCCCTGTAGAACATTTTACAACAAATTCAGGCTGAGTCATCCGGATCTATCTTTATCTGACTATAGTTCAGGGAGGTCGGCGTGAATGTCTTATACAGGCTTATTGTAACCGCATACTATTTCATGGTGGGTGATAGTGACACACTTGGAGACGCGGACAAGGAGAGGAGAAAACTGGGATCATTGAAGCATTCCGTCGGACCAACGTCAGCCTGTGGCAAGCAGGGAGCACGTAAAACAAAATCGGTTATTGGCATCATGATGTGCAGGAAAAAAACTGCGCAGACCGATGTAATCAGCCCACTCGATAAAACAATAGATTAGGCATATCCACATTTTCAATGTTGGTGTATTTCGAGTGTTTTCCACACTGTTACGTGCGTGTGCATGTATATATGCGTTTAGTGCACGCAATATAGGTTAGGTCGCATGTGTGCACGATTTGGATTGGAATCAAAGAATAAATACCGCTGATTGTTGATTTTCAATCATCTGAATCCGCAATCATCTGGGCCTCGTATAATACTGTCCAATTAAAATTCGGTTATGTATTTTGTATTTGTATTTGTATAACTTGTGCAGGCATATATACTTACATTTTAGTGAAGGTGTACACTGTTCGTCACGCGGAATGAAATAATAATAATAATAACGATAACACGAAAGGTCAAGATTGTTGGTGATATTTGTTTCATGCGCAAAACTTTTTACATAGTTCACTTGCAACCTGTTCCTTTTTGGTCAGGAGTCGGGTCAGGTAGGGTACAGGAGAATGTTTATGAACGTTAATACGAGAGGGTGGATGTCAAAGGAGCGTGTGGACGGATGGGAACAACAAAATGATAGATTAGGGTGTAGTGAATGAAGAGAGTCATCTAAAATCTTACGAGCAAATTTAACACAAGAGGTGATGTGACCATCAATGAATTCTGTGGATAATGAATCGATCGGAATTATTGATGTATGACTGATTATCATCAAACCACGGAGAATTACTTTAAATTCTTGTTTTAAAAGACCGGGGAATACAACAGGGGAGCAATAGAGTAGAATAGGTAAAACGCATTGATGAACCAAAGACGACAGGACTGACTGTAGGTTCCGGAATTGCCTAAGTTTTGTAACTGAAAAGATAGGCGTCTGAGTTTTCCCAAGAAGTTGTTAATATGCATAGAACAATAAAAATCACTGTTGATGGTGACACCCAAGTACTTGAATGAGATCATTCTGGATATAGGTTTACCGCTAAGGGTAGCAGGGTCCGTTGGAAAGACTGAAAATACACTTTACGCACTTAGATATATTAAGATTGAGACCGGATTGGTCAAAAACTGTACAATGTGGCATAGATGTTTAGTAAAGAAATGAAATTCCGAAGAAGATGAAGCCATCTGACACAAAATAACGTCATTAGCATACTTTTGGATGTACGCAGCGGATGGGAAAAGATAGGGAGATAGAACGGCACCTTGAAGAACACCAGAATTGTTAACAAGAGGTTTTAATGTCCTCCTTCCTAACTGGGTGCACTGAACCTTCCTGTCAGCAAACCATGAAAGTAGCTGTTTTGGAGTGCCGAAAAATTCAAGTTGGTAAAGAAGTGATGATCGGGAAACAGAACCAAACACAGAAGAATAGTCGAGAAAAGCACAAAGGACGGAATTGGCCGAATTGTTCAACGACTTGCTGATAAAACGCATCAGCGTGGATACGACATCCGATGTAGATCTGTTTGGTTTATATGTAAAATAAATGGGGTCGTAAGGAATTATGGTGATTGACTCCAACCGTCTCAGGATGACTTTTCTATAGGCTGTGAATTGAGAAACCGACGGTTTAAAATCGTTCAAGTGTTATTATAACCGCAGCAGCTGAGTATTAAACTCCATACGAAATGGAGTTATTTCGGGACCACAGTTCATGTCACTGGAGCAAATATCCCAATTTGTGGGGAACTAGTCCGGCTACGAAACTGAGATTCAAATGAAAAAAATATAAATAACAGAAAACTGTCTTACCGATTATTAGGAGGAAGTTTCAAAACCAAAACATGACATAACCGTCGGTAATTTAATGATGAAAAATAACGCGTGATTGTTAGAATGAAGATTCTATAAAGATGTATTCAAAGTGTGAAGATGTGTTGTGGACATAATTTTTGCAAATTCACATACCCACCAGGACCTGAGTAATGTGTTGTCGGGGCAATCACCCAAACTGGGATCTCGTGGATTTATCACAAAGTGATGTCCTCTGAGTACAATGAAATCGTCTGAGCAAAAACCGATGGAGAGTACTGTAAAGGAGATAGTGGGACTCATCACAGCAGCACACATTACTAACTACCACATTTGAAGGTAGTCTAATTGAGGATTCGAGGTTTCGAGAGCAGGAACCAGATTAAATAAATCGAAAACCGTAATCGATTTTTCCTGATATATATCACATCTTATGTCACTATCCTGTTTAGAAAATATTTTTTGTACGGTTTTCTTGTGTCCTAAAACACTGAAAGACCTTAGAACTACGCCAAACAGCTGGCTTATTCAACATGTACATCAACCGCGGATTTTTACATCTATAGATTGCAGACAGGAAAATTGCATGCCGAATCATGTCCTAATCACTCATTACACAACTCACCATCGGAATTAAACACTTTTGGCAAAGTATTGAAAATGGGTTCTCGTACCCCGGAAAAACTGAATTCTATTTCGTCCGTTTGCCGAACTTGGCAGCATATTTTCAAACGTTTCATCATCAGTGCTTGTGAAGTGGCAGTGTTCCGCTTGTTCCCGTTCAATTATATGTGTTCTTCTCCATCGACTATGTTTGTCCCTTATTCTCACTGTGTTCGACTTGGTTCACCGGTTCAACTGGTGCCAGGGGGTGAGGCTAGGAAAGATTTTCCTTCCGTCAGGATTGCGGTTTCGGTCTGTTCTCAGGTCATGGCGTGACTTTTCTTGTTGTGTCATTTGGTCCTTGATTTGCACTGACGTGTACATGTGATCCAATCCGAGAAGCCGACATACTCAAGAAGAAAGAGGAAAGATACCCGTAACTTCATCAAAAGAAGTCTGACTCAAAGAAAGAAAGAAACAGCAAACGGAGAATCGGGAATAAGAAAGACCCCGCCATACACCAAGGACATTGCGGAAATGACAGCAAGATTACTCAAATCATGTGCAATCCAAGTCGCCCATAAACCTACCACCTGTCTAAGGCGACTTCTGTCAAAACCAAAGGAGAGAACAGTTGCGAAGGACGAGAGCAGTATTATCCACAAAATAAACTGCCCAAAATACTATATCGGACTAACTGGAAGAAAACTTTTAACCGGATCCGTGAACACCAATTGGCAGTCGGGAGTCTTGACCAAATATCGTTGAGTTCCCTCCACGAAAGACAAGAAAGACATCAGTTTGACTTCGAATCAGTGAAAATTATGGACCTAGCTCGTCAAAACAGGCCAGAGAATTTCTCCATACTTGACACTCTTCAATCAACTCAATAAACAGACACGTCGAACTGGATCACGTGTACACGTCAATGCAAATCAAGGACCAAATGACACAACAAGAAAAGTCACGCCATGACCTGAGAACAGACCGAAACCGCAATCCTGACGGAAGGAAAATCTTTCCTAGCCTCACCCCCTGGCACCAGTTGAACCGGTGAACCAAGTCGAACACAGTGAGAATAAGGGACAAACATAGTCGATGGAGAAGAACACATATAATTGAACGGGAACAAGCGGAACACTGCCACTTCACAAGCACTGATGATGTCAACTCTGCTGGTGGTGAGAAGTTTGCATATAGATTGCCGAGCCCGGCGAATAAGCGAAATGAAATTAAGCAGTATTGTTGACTGGTATGAATACTGTACTCGAGTTTTGCTCATTTTTTAACCCATTAGTGGTGAATATCCAGCAGGAGTTAAACTCTGAACCACTTGGATAGAAAGAAGGTATGTGCACCACAGTATCAATCAGCTCACACAAGGGCTAACTAAAATACAAATTCAAATTCGTTTAGATTTCATCTGCGGTGAAAACTAAAGAGGTTATTTAGCCGACAGTGACAAGCGGAGGCTCAGCTAACTTTCTAAAATCTCTAATCAACCACCTATCACCATATTGACATTGGACAAAACCCACTGGGGTAAACCTGCTAGGTTAGAGCAAATTCACGTTTAACACTCAGTTGCTTGTGAGTTATTGCATGAGATAACTGCCACATATCTGATTGGCGGTATTTCATTTCAGCTGGTTGGTGCAGTGGTAACACTTGTGATGGGTCCGGAATCCAAACATCTGACTGACCGCCGGTGATACACTAGTGAACTAGTAAAGTGATAATCATAATCAATCAACTCAATGTTATTCATTCTACATCGGTACCACAATTATCGAAAAGTTTATTATGAAAGAAGCACCCCTCTCTCAGTTTGAGTGGAAAACAAAGAGCATGATCATATTCCAACCAACTGAAAATACAGATAAACTGAGTTCGTGCATTCTAATGGATAGTTCATAGCCTTGATGAGACATCCTCACCGAATATCTGTTATATATAAAGAGTTTAGTGTAATTAGCAAGCTTCTTAGATGGATCTGTCCTTTGTTTTTCCCGTGAGTGGCGATTTACCAATAAACGATTTATGGCCTCAGGTTTACATGCTCTGTTTTGTGAGTTTGCCATCACCTTGAGAATAAATTACTAATGTTGACGTATAACATGGCTCCTCTGTAAAATAAATCAATATATAAACTATTCTGAATAGCACTTTACCATGTTGATTCAAAAATTTAATTATATTTTTATTTAAAGCTTTTTCCGACCTAGTTGATAGAAGAAAAGCTTAAACGTTTCTATCGATATTGAAGTTGATATGCTTATATCACTAATGGTTATATTCACAATGCGGAATCTCCCTATTGCGCATCCCCACAATTCTTCACCATTACATAAGTAAGCTTCGATGTTCGGTGTGCTAGCTCAGGGTCGAGCAGAAATCGTCACGATCTAAAACTATCCCGATATTTGGTTCTAGCTGTAACTAAAAACATTTGGCTACTACAGTAACACTGATAGATGTGATTATCTGTCTGTTAATGGAGGCTGTTCATCGTTTGATACGTGTTGACCTGTATTTCACCACACCTACACCGTTATGTACCTAAAGGATAGAACTGAACATGAAAACTAGACCAGCCGATAGGCGAAATTGCATACATCATGACTGAATTGGAATGGTGTAATTGCAAACTTACGTGTAGCAAACCGGTTCACTTGTCCCGGCTGATCCGTCACCCGGGATTGTCGGTCCGGAATTTTCGATCAGCTAACGAGTGAGCGAATTTCGGCCGTTTCATATCTGATGCGCTGGATGAATACGAACAAACAAAAAAGCATTCATCATGACTACCAAAAACCGTTCATGACAAACAAACAGACTAGTCCGTATGTCATTCCCGTTTCCTGTAATGTGCACCGATCTCGGTTACATAGATCGGTTCTGGTGCGTGTGGGATCACAGTCACAGAATTGGGTCATTCAGTCAGGTGTTGTTTGCATGTTGTTACAACGATCATGTGATCAGTAACAGTACAAGCACACAAAAAATCCAGCAAGTATAAACCAACACAGAATCACACAAATTGCGCCCGGAAATTGTCCACTGTCAGAACGATCGGATCAGTGATTACATCGCTGGAAATGATTGCATCTGAAATGTGAACTTTGCCGAGGTCTTTCACAATTTGCAAACAGAATAATTCTTTTTTTGGTACTGTTGTCTAATGGGTGACCGAAAACAGGCTGCGCCTTACTCACATGACTTCTGAACAAATAACCGGTGAAGTTTGATACATTTGTCCAGACGTGAACGGCAAGGAGTAGAGAATGACAATGATAATTCGCAGTTTCTGGGTAGATTTTGCGGGATGGAGTATGGCACTTTCGAGTCATTCAAAAGACTAACTGCGTATAGCGTAATAGGACCGATCGCAAACAACTGGTCAGGTCGAATGATCTTTGCTTTCAAATCAGGTGTCGTGAAACGCGGACAAAACTCATACAATATGACATGCTGTAAAAACGTTTTTTTTGAGGAAGTTCAGCACGCCCGGTCGTTTAACTTTCCGTTCACTACAGACGGGGTCTCTAAAATTGGCTATGCCCGCCAAAATCCACTACAAAATTGATTATTGCCATCTAATTCAGTCATTTTTGTGTCATTGCGGTTAATGGTAAACATCGTTGTGACATATTAAATTCATTACAGCGTTTTACACCCATTTCGAGAATTACCGTCTTTGGGAGACCTGTGTATAATAAATCCAAATAAATTTACCCAATCGCGCAAGGACGTCGGAGGAATCATTGCAGCTTTGAAAAGTAAATTGACTTAAGAACGTTATCTACCAGATGTGCGTTTCCTACATTACCAGCTGCTATGTCTGTTCGCTGCTTGAAAATCTATTAGATTTCTGCGACCTTATTAGATTTAGCAACTATTCCCAACTCAGAATCATTTTCATTCAAGAAACCCAATTACCTAGGTCAGCTATTTTCTTTAACATATAAAGCTTTCCTACCTGGACCCTCTTCTGAAACCTATTTTTCAGAGTTTTCAAATTCTTTTTCTGTCTCTGTTGGATTGGTTAAATATTTATTTTTATATGGTGTGTTGCGAGTTTAACCTTGTTTTAAATTACTCACAGTTTCAAATCTTTAACAACCTTACCTACTACGATAAAAGATACATGTTTTCAATTTCTTGTTGTTCTCCCGTCGGGTCCTCTGATCACGTTCCTCCTAATAATTCCCCTCACGTTTTCAGTTTTATCAAAAAAGAAACTTGTTACTTGATACCTCTAGCATAAGCTTCGAAGGGGACAACGTTACCTGAAAGGTTCACGAGACTCAGGGATATGATTGCCATGAAAAACGTTTTGGTATTTTCTGGCCCGAACGTACCTACTTTCTCATCAAACGTTTCACGCCAATAGTTCCCTTTATCAATTTCATGGGAGCAAAATGAAGTATCATGATCACAGGATGTGTTGAATCCAACTATTTCGTGGCAATTTCACCATCCATGTACAAACATTGAGATCTCGTGTTTGGTTAAAAGTGACAAGTTTTGGGACCAGCAAACACACTTAGGGAAGAGAAATCAGTCAATGCAAAGCCCAAAGATCAATAATTCGAACCGGATTGGGCATAAGTGTAGGAAGCCTACTCACTGCAGCGTAGAGGGGGGGGGGNNNNGGTCAGCTATTTATCCATGTGTTGCTGTTTACCCAGTAATCAAACTATCGCAACACATCACAGCTTGGGACAAGCTGACTCGCAGAATATTGCTGTATACCTGTCAGAATTAATTTCAATCTCACCCGAGCACTCCAAATATAAACACATTCAAGCACGTATAAAAGCATACAATACCTCCATAGTACATTATGTAGCCTGTATTTTATGTCACATGAACCTTATTTTCCGTGATTTGTTCATAGCCCTGAGTTCACTTCATAATCACAGTACATTTAGTCGTCTCGCTGTTTTTTTTTCTACAAGGTATTTGGCGAGTGAATATGTAACTGAAGCTGTAGAAAACCAATTTGGTGACTTGACTTTACCATTATTGTGCCTCATCAAATGAGCCCTTAGTAAAAGTGAACACCATACCCACCCATGTTCTTGCCCACTCGAAACCCTAATTTTTTGTTTGATGAACTTTTCACCAAGACCACGTGACATATTCCAGTTTACGCATACAAATCCTCCATCCTTTTAATGCTTGTGACTGTTCACCTAGCAAGAAGCTTTGGATATTTTGAGCATCCCATGTCACACAAAACCTTTTAGTTTATTCGGCTAGGATCTCACTGATTAGGCTGGCCGTTTCCTTCGCTAAAATGTGTTACCCCTTTTCCTGCCACATATAAGACACCTCGTAGGTGGTCTGACTCTCAAACTAGTTCCTTTTTGTCTCATACGATCCTGCCCCGAGTCGGATTATCGCCAAATAGACTTTTGTTTAATATATTATTGATTCTGTAGTCTCGGAGTGAACAGGTAAAGTCATTTATGCTTTCCTTGATTGAAATTACGTGTTCTCTAACTTCGGAACTCAATGCAGCACATATGCTTTACTTTCATTTTATACAACATGCCTTATCAGACTGACCGCTTGTTATTGAATAATATATGGTTCATAAATACATTAACAGTATAAGCATACTCATTTTTGCTAGTATGCAGAACTAGTATGTTAGAACTATTTTTGCGTACATGCTTTCATTCGGGTTTAGTGTTCCACAAGTTTGTTTTTTGTGCCCCATCGAGGACATTTTGTGCCTGAAATCCATTCTAACCAGGGAGCTAAAAAACATCCTTGAAATAAGCCGGGTAAGAATAGCTATTTTGTTATTTGACTATCAGTTCGAATGATTCAAAACCCGTTAAGAGAATTGCATCTGAGGCGAAAACGTCGGATCGATGAAGAAGCATGCACATTTCCTCGGTCACGTGATTTGTTCTCCTTCTAGTCAGTCGTGCACATTGCAAAAATGCAGATGCAATACAAATGATTTTTAGTACCTCCTTGTTTAAGGGAAAAATCAGAAAAACGTTGTTTGTCATATCATTCCAAACCTGATCCACGCTGTAGAATCTATTGTCTTCAAATGGCATGCATTTTATAGCATTTCTCATTGGAAAGTCATGGTTTCACTCACAATCTGATACTTCTCTGGTTTCGTAGGCTAATTCCAAAGTGAAAACGAGTGAGGAACACAGTTTAGGTTAGTTAGTGCAAACAATCGCAGAGTTTTGCGTAGTTTAATGTTGAAATATGAGCCATGTAATTTAATGAGGTAATTCTTTGAAAGATCTATCAGTTGGGTCACAAATGATGCTAAACAGTTCCAGATAGTGGACCCTCTGGAAGCAAAAGATTGAAGTAAGTAGTACAGCTGGTGTGCTTAAACAGTAACTACGGATGGATGACCCTGAAAAAGCTGGGTGATTGTTCTACGAATGAACAGGATTCTGCAGAACAGTATTGGTAAAATGAAAGAGAAAAGAGAGAAAAGGGAAAATCACGCACCAATCCAGAATATCGGTTACAACTACGATAAAGTTGTCCGGAATACGATGAGGTGCAAGCAGTTCACCTGATATTCGTGAGAGGGACTGCGTTATTCTCTATTCAGATCCAAACCCCTTCTCTCTGACATTGGTTGACATTCTATGGATAATGGAGGGCTACAGCGATTTCCGTGGAAAAATTGCTTGAAAACTCATTATCCTTCAAAAAGAATGTTACCAAGATCATGTTCGAAGTTCCGACAGGGCAGTAAGACTAGCATGCTTTTGTGTACAGAGCAAATGAACGGTGTAAAGAAAACCTCGGGCTCACTGCGTACTTCAGCAGCCTTTTACAGGACGAAATGTTTGTTCCATGTAATGGATTGAAACCCAAAGCTACTTGCATGTAGCTAAAACTTATGCT
>UZAN01040148.1:27063-81203 GCA_900618425.1 Echinostoma caproni
CAAAGCTACTTGCATGTAGCTAAAACTTATGCTTACAAATTGTGGTTTGAGTGCATGGTGAGCGGCAAGTTGATCTTGAATGATCGACTGTCGTCGAAAGGCGCGCTTTGGGTGAACGATGAATCGGTGTCCGTTACGCCCAACCATAGAGCACATTTTCGGCAACGAATGAGGCATAAAATGGTGAGAATATGAGAATGAAGAGGGCACGGCTAATTAAAAAGGGTTAATTTTTCGACGTTTTAAGGTGAATCGGATACTGGTTTTCTTATGGGAAGCCATACAATCTATCATGGAAATATAGTTGGTGCTCAATAATGGAACAATTACTAGTTTTAATTATTTAAGAATACTGATCAGAGACCAAAATCCATCCATCAATTCAACACTGAAATCTTGTTTCGCCTATACACCCGATATTCTCCAATTTGTGCATCCAAGTGACATCGACGCATTAGTCAACTGGGGGATCTTGGTATCGTTTTACTCGTCTGCAAAACTTAGAGTTTAGTGTTTGTTGCTGCGGGTATACAAACGATAGACTTCCAGAATTTCCCTATATTACAGTTACCTGAAAAAGTACCGCACTCGTGCATATACCAACGGCTTTATGTTCTCACTTGTGAATGCGGTCATATGGGGTGCTCACCTATACTTTACAGTTGTGCGTTGAGGTTAGCTTTCTAACACTGAAAATGTAGGAACAGTCAGAAAAGTTTTAGATAAATAAATAGATAGATAGATGTTTTCTCATTTTGTTCAGATGGAGCTTCTTTATGATTTCTGTACCAAAAGTGTGTTTGATGTACTTTGAAAGCCATAATGGTTGTGATCTATCCACATGAAACTTGGGATATACTGAGTACAATGAGCATCTTGATGACTGTTGTTCGGGGATCTTCCAATCCGGAAGAATCACATTGGATTGATGCATTTCGGATCACTGTTTCGTCATTTTGATAATGTACTCAAATAGCATTAGTTCAATACAGTAAATTATCCTCACCAATCGGAACGGTTTAAATCACAGATAACTGAATGATTGATTTCATCTCAAAACAGAATGCGAATGACATACTCAGTGCTAACAACAACAAAAGCAAATTTTAGTTTTAACATCTGCTTACTATCTGTTAGTTTAGAAACGTGCTGTCCATTCAATCAAGCTATAATAACCTGTCCCACACTTCTCTTGTCCTGCTGAATGTTTCGGAAATCGTAGGCCAAGGTTTGTTGCACACAGACCGCAAAGAATGTAATGTCGTATGACTGGAAAATAGATTACCAATGTGTCCACATGAATTTCTGGAGTCAAATCATTTGAAGCAGTTTGAGTAGCTACCCGTGGTGAGGTGAATGGCAGGATTGAGATAAATCAATGGGTTTTCGGATAAGGTAATCAGTTGGATCGGTGGATTCGAAATTTCCTTTGTTATATACACGGCTAGTTTTGTTCTGCTAAATTATGACCCCTGGATGACTGGACCGGGTTACGGTTATTATGAGTTGCACGGCCAGGTTTGCGATGGAGATTGTCGCTCTCACTCTCTCCAAAGTAATTCACTTTGATCGATTAGTGACGTACGTACTTGTACATAAAACTAAAATATACTCCTATATATAATCATATCCTGGCATGACCACGCATAACCAAAATGAGATGACTGACCATGACGCATCTCATAGTACTCCATCGAACTGTGTTAGACTATAACTGGATGGTTCCATACTGTGCGTAGGTTGGGACATCCGAATGAATACAGACTATAGTACTGTTTCATTCATCCCCGTTGACATTAAAATGTATTCGCAGTCACCGGTTCCGATTAGTGAAGGCGTCGTGGTGTATAAGTTGTGAGATAGCAGGATTAGCATAATTCTTTCCATATGTATTCGCCTGTTTGTCCCATGGATCTGCATATAACTACCTCAGAGCGTTTAGGAACCCCACACAGTCTACCTGAATAGTACTGTGATGAAATCAATCGTTAGCTGGATTACCCTACACTTCTTTGCCCGAAATCACAAAATCAATGTGAGCTGCTCATTCTCCCCCCTATTCGGTCATATTTAGTCCATCTAAAAGGATTGTAAGTAGCGTTTTGGTCACAATGGGATCGATTAGCCATCTTGAATACGTTTTGTAAATCAGGATTTTCGGCTGTCCAATCAGGATGTGCATATACAAATTTAGGTTGTCCCAGGATCACTTAAATTGATGAATGCTTCCTCAAATAATTCAAGAAATTGGTCAAAAGAACAGTTGGCCAAATTTTTCTATCGCAGTATTTGACAATTCTATCCCTCGAAACTTCGCACAAATTCACTCAGTACATGCGTGTGTCCAGACAAGTTCTCCTAACACCCGGTCACGAAATCAAAAGTTGATTTTTTATTCTTTCATCGATTTTCCTCCTACAGGACGTACGACTTATAGTGTATTCAATGACTGCAAACTTTATTTAGCATTTTGCTTATATTCTGAATTTCAATTCAGTTTCGTCAGGGGAGTTTCAGGTATCTGTCGAAGTGAAATAACTGTCAGGGTGATTGAAAAGGTGTGAATAAACGTTCTAGCACATTCTGGATTAATTAAATAGCGAAACGAAATAAAACAAGGCCCCAGATCACATGTAAAATTATAATAAACTAAAAATGGTGAGCACGTGGAATTCTCATCAGAAGGTTTGCTCGTCGACACAGGCTACATTGAGAATGTCAGTTGACAGCGATTTCACGAGACCCCGTAAAACACTAACCGAACTGTCTGTCCATGATCTGGGTTCCTTCTATAGAGAACAAATAGAAATATTTGATTGGGTAGTTTGTATCGTTCGAATATCGAAAATTTCAGTAACTGTCTTAGGGTATTCAGCCTCAACTCTCGGTTTACTCCAAGTGCCAGCTAATCCATCCGGGTAGTTGAATGTATGACGATGCAGTCTGATAGCTGCCTCCATTGGGGTGAGGAAAAGTAGATTGGATTGCCTTAGTTTACATTATTAAAACAGTATCACCTTGTGATCAAAGAAACCTTTATACGTCTATTATTCGCTCGGCGTTAAATCACCCGGTAAACAGGATGACACTAATTTCAAACCGGGGTAAGGAACCAACAATGAATTCTTCCTGATGGGTTTGAAGTTAAACTCTCAATAATTTTACTTCACAATAAGAATAAGAATCATAATCACTTTAGTTCCATCGTTGTTAAATGAACAAAACTGCAGTTGAATGATGAAAATATTGGTATCCATGATGGGATTTTAATCCACGCATGAACGTCACATGAACTGCACCATAAGAACTACGCGTATACACGTAGCGCTTTGATGTGCTCATATCTGATCACGAATTCAGAGTGGCTAGGTAAATGGGCTCCACCGCAACCGTTCCTGTAAGTCAGTGAAGTCCATCCGGCAAACGTGTCAGGTTAAGCATCTTTCGCATGTCGAGATTGTGGTATTATGGTTGATCTGTCAGAGCGTGAGTGGAAGATTGGCGAGGGGGATGTCTAAGAATCAAATGGAATCCCACTGACGATCGTATTGGAATCAACCATGTGTCAATATATGTTTTTCGGGTTCATCAAGTGCTTGCTTTTGACCAAAATAAACTCTTTTTCGTTCTTTACTATTAACCTGAGGCGAAATATAAAACAGTTTGAAGAAGCATAAATAAAGATTTGTTTACGTTTAACAATTTGCGAGAATTAGGCCTATTTGAGTACGTTTTCTTGCGTGAAGTCAAATGGCAGCTGAAAATCAAGCACTATATTCGGCGTATAACTTATTTAAGATAGACTCTCATTTCTTTCACTGATGGGTATGCCAACAGGGACATTTCTGTACATGCAACCTGGAGTCTGTTACATCCGCCTCGATGGAAACTGTGGTCACGAAAAAAGCTATTTGTTGTCATGAGAACGCTTGAGATCAATTAGTTCACTAAGTGTTTTATCAGTAATATTCCGAATTCAGTAATCGATCAGTTTAGAATACCAAAACTAACAAATGCATATAATGTTGTTTTTACAAAACTATGCAAGTAGGAATACGGAGACGAAAACGACACCGTCAATAACAAATAATATAGAAGTCAAATTGACCGGAACAACTGAAGTTCTAATCTGTGGTAGATGCTTCAGTTGTGTTCACCTGGTTGAACTATTTCCTTTGATCCATTTGTCTATGTCCATTTTGTTAGGGGACACCCACATTTCGCAATAGTGCCCGAATATTTTCATCCATTATCGACTCAACTATCAATTTGGATATATATTGTGCGCTGTTTTTCTGCTCTGGTCGTGCAGATTTCTACAAGGCCATTGGCAAGAATAAACCGATACTGACTGAGACACTTCGAGTACCAGGTGACTGTTTCGTATATGCTGTAATAGAAATGAATTGCTTATTGGACAAAAATGCATCCTGAAATAAGAGTTAGCTTATAGTGACAATATACAACATGATACAGAACACGGGATTATTTCAGATAAATTCATTTCGTTGCTTTTGCTATCTGGTTGTTGTTTTGGCTATTGCTGTCGAATTCGTGTATGACTATCCTCCAGACTAATCTGCCCAGAACGATGATTGATCAATTGTACTTGTATGGTTGGTTGACTAAGTGGATCCAAACCAACGTGGATTGCAACTGATACTCAACCACAAAACGGTGCATGGACGGTTGAAAACGAGCACTTTAAGGTCGATCGGAGATGATTTGCTATCAATTATGAACTACTGACATCACGGGACAATCCCAGTAGATCGATTTTCTAACTGTCAGAGCGGGGACTTTTGTTGGCCTTTGATAACGAGTGGCGTTTGCTGAGCTACCGGTAATTCGTTCCAAGTGATGATTCAATTGATCTTCAAAGCAAAATTTGGTTGTTTCTTCTTTCCTGAAAATATATGGGCAATCAAGTGCAAGCCAGTTCTGTCTGTTGAGGATACGCCTATGTGTTTTTAGTTCTGTGCACGTTATCCGTGTGACGAAGTTGCAGACAAATTGATTGCTTTACTGTTTACGCAATAAATTCTTGTTTCGTGCATTGATTTTCAGTAAAATATAGTCTTTTGATTTCTGTATGGTTTTGTAAGCTTTTCAGAACCCCCTCTAGATTTAGGTTCTGCATACCACTTCCGTGTTTGTGCAAGCCTGCTTGAATTGCAGTCGAGAACATTGTTATCCTCGACGTATGCTCTCATTGTCTATAATACCATAAAGCCTATTCATCCAGTTTTGTCCGGAAGAAATCCACACAAAGTTCCCAGTAGTTATACAAAGTCAGGTGAATAATGCCCCAGTTATGAAAAACCAATCGTCAAGTGCTGTTAGCATCACGTTGTTAGTCATGGAGCGGTTGAGTCTCGCAATGGACCTCAGACATGAAATCGAGCACCTTTTCAGATTAGTAATGGAGTAGTTAGGCTCATATAATGCGTCCTCTTCGCTCTACGCAATCACTCCGTCAGTGTTCAACTTGTATCGAATCTATCGTGCTTATTAGCGTTGTCATTCGGGGAGACGTTATGCAATTGTCCGAAGAAGCAGACTAGTGGCGATCAAGCTTGAGTTGTGGATAAAACCAGCTCCGTAAACAGAGTAACTGACGCGTAAGTTATTAATTCGGATGACTATTGGGAGGTATCTCTGGGAAATTCTATATTCCTAGATAGCTTATTGTGTATTTCATCTTTAAAACGTATTGTGATCTGCATTTTTGGAATCCTACGTGGGGGTAGACGGATGTTTATTGTTTTACCAGACAGATGAAGATGGCTTTATCGATGTTTGTTGCATTGATGCTCACGAACCAAGTACACGTGACTTGTTTATTCATTCCACTGCTGCTATCTATTTACTGATTTATTTCATATAGAACAAAATGCAGTCGCACTAAACAATCCTCCGAGCACGGGAAGTCATTCTCTGTCGAGTTTATTGGGTTTCAAGTCCGAAGGTGTCGTGATCAATTTGTGACCGCTGTAGGTCTGGATACTACGACGAATCTGTTTTGCAGACAACAACGAATTGTTCATTGATTGCTAAAGATCATACCATATTGATAACACTTTTGTGGATAATCAGGCTCACACTTGGGTCATAAATATGGGGTGGATTGTACAGTTATGTTATCCACACATGTTTGAACTTCATTATCAACACTGGTACATGATTGGGCTGGTAACTATTACAGCCTACAACAACAACAGCAACAACAACAACAACTGCTGCTGTTACTACTGCCTCCACCAGAGTAGCTAAATCTTCTTTGGCGGAAAAATCTCAGTCTAGAGTATTCTAATGACTTGCGCAAACAAAAAGCACACGTTTAAGTCAGTATCAGTGTTAGTCGTTGCAATATGTATTGTCGGGCAGCTTTTTGGTTGAGAACTTCCCCCTTCCTGAAAATGATATCTTCGTATCTTCAGTGAAAGAAAGTAAAAATAAAAAGGAACAAAAAAGTGATAATGAAAAAGGCATATAATACCACGACGAACTGTAAGCAGAAGCTCATCATTGTAGGTTTACAATTAGTTGCTGAAAAATTCTTTTCTTGTCAATAGAAGAGCTAACCAAATAAGGTACTGTTGAATTATTCCACGTATTCATGCCAAATGCTAAGCAACGAATATTGGACTGGATTGTGGCATAAAAACGGTAAGTAAATTAGGCAGGATTGAGCGAATGAGTGGATTCGTTAGGAATCTTACAAGCAAAATTCTCACATGAAGTTGTATGAAGATCACACAGTTTTGTGAATTGTGTTTAGGGTAAAAACAGAAATATAGTTATGATTTTCCAATCCGCAATGAGTGTAATGAAATACTTTTGAATGGACCCAGGAAAATCATACAAATAAGTGTGACAGGAAAAAGCTATTGATAAACGAAAGAACATTCAATTGTATCCTTCGCTTTAGGGCATAACCTTATATGTAGTTGTACGTACAAAGGACTTTATTTGTTTTTTAAACTTCTCCTCCCTGGTTTCTCCCGTTTTTGTTCACGAAAACATTTTTCAGGAAGGAAATCAGCCAATCAGAGGGCTGATATCAATAGAAAGTTATAAACTTTAGGCGGCGGCGCCGTTGAGACTCTTGAAACATCAGGGGCTTCGCGCAGCATTACGCTGTCCATTTGTAGTGCATAGCGGCCGTAAGGCTAGTTCCATATACTCTTCAGAGAAATATCCGTTTTGGGGTAGTAGATCAACGACATATTGCGCTGCACCATTCCGTTGGATAACGGAAGTTAGTTATACGATCACCCAAAATGTTTAACTGTTCTCAAGTGCTTAACCTCAATACATGGTGATTCATATGCTATTTGTTACACATTCCCTTGGAGAGGCTTACACCATTTACGAGAGATATTGGTCAAGGAAGAGGGAAACTGGTCACCGGTGACCTAGTTATGGTTTTTCTCGGAGATGTAATTGACAACATTATTAATAGCAACTCATTGAAATGCATGAAATGCATTGACAACTGCACCCTCTGATGGACTTTGCACAATCATTTACCGGCCGGCCAGCAGCCATTGCCAATTCATATTCATAAACTCTCAGAGTCTTACACTATCCAATAAATACACCTCACACATATTAACGATCTTTTATCTCTTTCTTACATTATTGTTGTTCTGTGGTAATATTTACAGCACCTTTAAGACAAGATTTTGAGATTCTACAACATTGTCTTATGATCAATGGCCGTGTTTCTTGTACCCTTTCAGGGATTAGCCTTTAGGCCTATTGGCAATTTCATTGAATCGTGCACTACATTTTTGCACAAGTTACCTTTGTACAAAATCAACTCGTTTCATGCCGAACCATCTTTCTGTCGTTCTGAAGCACTAAACATTTCAGTTGCAGTTCCGCTGCTCGTGAAGTTTGCTGGAACCCCACGATTTCGCATTTAGTTCACAAATTTAGTTTCCAAAGAGAAGATGCTGGCTGACCTGAACAATTACTTCAGTGTCTAAAATTCCTTTCTCTGCTGTTTCCATTTTAACTACAATTAGTTTTTTGATGAAGTACTGAGAATTATTGCCTCTAACTCGAATTGTCTGGATGAATTCAAGCTCCTTCATCGAGCTACGTATCTTGTTTCCAAGCGTTTCTACTCTTCCGCATTTTTTAATACAGTTGTACCAACTCAGTTTGCTTGTTAGAAGCAATAATCGTATTCTGACACATAAGCACCTGCTTATAAGTTTCACAAAGATTAAAATACAATTCAAGAACCATGATCAGCGGATACGATCATTTGGACTTGGTCGGGTGTTCCGATTAAATACATTCAGGTTGGTCTAACTGGGGATTAGAGATATTACAGCAAATGGACGATCGTGCTTAGCAACAGCACATATGCGAATGAACTCTTTGTTTAATCACCTAGGTTTTACATACTGCATACTAATGTCTTCATACAATCACACCACTATGACCTGTTGGTCTGCTTATATTATCCATAATTGACCCAGTTTGTTTCGCTGTCACATGAAATAATCGTTTATAAAGCGATTGATTGGAAAAAAGCTCTCCTAATGGAGTGAATTTTGGCAATTATCTTCTTTTTAAGTTACCTAATCTTATCAAACGGGAACTGTAATTATCACGAATTGTTTGTCATAATACGATTAGCCTATATGGGAATCATTAGTCAATACCTTTGATACACGACTAGTGACTGACAGATGGATGTGTTCTCCGCATTCTCTCATCGTGCGCTAAAAACAAATAGCAAATTACCTATAAGTATCAATTGAAACATTTTACTGTTCAGTGTACCATGTTTATGCGCAATTTATGGTCCTCTTGGTTCACGCACAGATCATACGCATGTTGTGATGTGTTACAATGATGAGCTGATTTCCCCATAGAAATTGTGATGAACTCTCAACGCAAGGGAAGATGAATTCCAGCAGATAATTATGATACGGCTTTTTCACTTTTGCGATTTCATTTCAACCAAATTTTGGTTGAGAAAATCGAGTGAAATCACGGAGCATTGGATTCATTGATATCCTGGATGTCCATCGGTTAATGACTTCCAAATGATTGGTTTCTGTCAGCAAAAAATGGTTACACTTTGATAGCTGCGCAAACATTTCCTGTAGATAATCAAATTTCTCTCCTGGAGAATGTGATGAAAATTTTCACTCGTCACAAAGAAAAGCAACAATCCTGGACTCAGTTTGCTATATCGTATATGAACCAGTTGTAGCTTCCATCGGGAGAAAGATCGATCAAATTGTCCATAGGCGATTTGTTGCAATTAAATGCTGAGAACTTCTTGCGAGATATCAGTTAGTGAAAGAAAGTTTTGTTGGGGCCATTATTACCGAAATAGGACCGCGCAACCAAGTTTATAATTTTCTCGTTAAATTGAAAATATCATCTCTGGCGAAGTGTTCAAAAGCCTGAGGTGGCTTCATGGGTGACAAAGCGTTTTCGGGAATCTGTTTGGAGCAAATCGGTTGATAGGATGCAGTTTTCTGAAAGGTCACAGACCACGCGGTGAGATGTACAAAGATGAAATGGTGTTTCGACAACGGGTTCGGATATATACCTCGAGACGCCAGAAAACTGATGGCAAGCCTTCACAATATTGACATTGAGGATGGAAGTCACAGGAGTTGCTGGAAAAATTTCAGATGGCGTCCTGTTTTTACTTCTTTCAGTTTATGTTCGCATTGTAAGGGAAGATGTCTGACAACATTGGCAATACGACGATTCGCGCATGTGATTCCTATGAGAAACTGATTACGGTTTTTGCGACGTGGGAAATATCGTCACATTGACAGTGAAAAGTAGTTTTTTAACTAACAACGTCTACTGCAGTTTGTCATTGAGTGACAACGTTTGCTCACCTGTGGCTAAAGTCATTGAGTTCAAATCCCCCCCAAAGTGCGATTATCGAATAGGGGTTAAACTGTGCATAATATCCACTATAGTGTGTAAGTATCCTCCACCTGATCCATCTCCTATCGGCCATCTCCATGTCTTTAAGTGTGGGCTTTGTCTATAACTTCTAACTTTTTGTCTGCTAATATTTGCAGCCTTCAGTCGCTCTTATTCGATTAAACCATTCAAAACACGAAACGACTTCTAAGGAAAACCTATCAGGGCAGTCAGCTTACTTGCTAACTGGCGGATTCAATATGCTTCTGAAAATTGAATGGGTAATTCGAATGTGAAAAGATCACTGCTATCGGTGTGGTCTCGTAACTCAGCTGGTAAGGCGTGTAAAAGTGTACAAAAGATTAGGCAGCATCCATGCGTGGGTCTGAATCCCATCGAGGTTACTGAAATTTACACAATCGACATACAAATCAAGAAACACCAACTCAACGTTACCCATCTATTGTATTAGCAATTGGAATGGAAGAGGTGTTCCCGTTTTTTGCGTACATTCATCAAACATTAACTGCAGTATCGTTTGATAGAATTCATAGCCAATGAACGATCGGAAGAAGAATTGCATGGATCGCTTTGTGGATGCCGAAAAACAAAGCTGTACAGTTATTTCGTCCTTATAGGGGCACGCCAACAGCGTTTTTCAGCATTGTGCCGTTGCTGGGGATTGAACTGGAAAATCTTTGAGTTGAGAGCGGATGAAACTTGCGCATATATATACATACATACATACATGCATAATAAATTTGTATATATGAATTTGCGCCCAACAGGTGTACGCAGTCTGCAACAAACAAACACGTTTAACCATCAGAAATGATTAGTTAGGTTTAACTGAGAATGGATTGAAAGATGAATTTGATCTGTTATTCGGATACAGTCGGACTGGTCACGATGTTTGTTGCACACATAACTATTACGATCTCGACCTATATTATAAAGTACAATGTCTAGGGACAAAGGAAACTTCAATGAGAATACTTACTACACCCGAATGGAACGGAGTAGCACGCTGCGTGTGTAGTGGTGCTATTCCCAAAACGAGGTTCATTGCGCAATTCGATTGGGAATATGAGTCAGTAACCACCACACGTAATAATTTCTAAAATCTCCGCCTACGACATTGACGCGCTCATAAATAGAAAACCCAATAGTGGTGAAAGATATTGTGCTTTAAGATCAGAGTTGGAGCCAGTTCCATGGCTGAAAAAGAATATAAAGTGAATTCGGAAACAAAATCATTGAAATAAGGTCCAAATGTTTATTGATAACCTTTGAGGACGGAGGTAACCAATAAAGTCACTTTTAGTTAAATAAAATTTTCTTTTCAACGTGACATGTAAGTTGTATTCGTGTGGTTTTCTCCCTAAGAATGTAAAAAACCGACTTCTCCTTGGAGTGGTTTTGGTGGTGAGCCGTTTATGGTTTCCCTAAATCCCGCCAAAAATAGGAATATAAAAATTAATCGATACCTGAGAAAAAGCATCCCTGTCATTTCTAATTTGGATGCTGAGTAAATTTTAATCGCAAACCTTGGATAAAAATAAATGTTACAAGGATAACGCGTGTTCCGAAAATGACCGAGGAGTGACAAGACATCCGGCGGGTGTTTCACTCACGTGGTTTTGTTGAGATCCGAATGTTTTTCCCAGGGATATGCATTGACATCTAGTGCATTGGTGCCCAAAATGTTATATTCACACAGCCTCCATCTGGAAAACGTGGTTTTAGCATTGTTCGTTCACTAATTTGAAATTCCGCCCACCAAGGAAGTAGAATATGCTACGAATAAGTTCTTTCGCTCATAAACCCAGTTTGAAAATTGTTTATATTGGAACCCTTTATTCACATCAATAGCTTTACAATATCTTGGAAAATGCCGCAAAATTAATCCGTTTCAAATGTTAGCACTCCAGAAAGTAAAAAAATGTTTCATTGGGCAAGGTGCTCAATAAACAGAACCTCGGCATAAAATTATTTTACCAGAGCAAACAAACCGGAGACAACGCATTTTACTTGGCAAAAAAATAAACATCCTTTTATTTGTTGGTTCATAAGGTAATAGATACGTGTCCAAGTGCTTCAGCTTTTCCCAATAACAAAGACTAGACACTGGTTCCAATTAAACAATACTAGAGTTTGTGGTTTTATGAACGTGTAATTTGTCGGTTGTCTGTGGTACTCAAATTATTCACACTATGCCCAATTCGATAGGTGATATGCCTAAGGTTCATATGCATAACGGACACAAAGTCAAAGTGGCCATTCTTCACATTTATGCCAGTGCAGAATTTTTGAAGGACGATTTGTACCACAAAGGCTGTCAAATGTGTATGTGCCAAGGGAAGTTAACTCGTAAAAGGGCGGAAAACATATAAACGATTTCGTTTAAGATAACGAAAAGGCAGCCTTCTTAAGTGATGAGGAGAAAGAACAATCAATATTTTCCATAAGAAAACTCAGTTCATCCTCTAGAAAAATTACAGTTTGATTCTAGATCGAATTGAGCGACTCCAGTTGCATATTTCCCGTGGCCCTGGGGAAAGACAAAAAGATCTTATTATGAAAGACAATATCAGTTTTAAATGCCTATGGCTGTGCATTACATTATGTAAGATGGAGGTACAATCAAATAGCTGTTGCAATAGCATTCGGAGTTTTGATTGGGCACAATTCGACGGTTCATATTTGAATTGACTCAGTTTGGAGCACAACCCAATCAATAACCTTAATCCGGTACCGAAAGTGTTCACGACAGAAATAAGATCGCCGTATGACTTGACTTGCTCACCCGATTCGCAGGTAGATATAGCGGTTACCGGTTGGGAAGTTTCTCTCAATATGGTGATTTCATCTACCATATCCGGGATATTTGCCAAAATTCATGATAAAGCTGTTGACATCAAATAACTGCGAGTTTTCTGATTTGGGATTATTTTTGGGAGAAAATTTCACCTAGACAAGTATTTTACATGGATTTAGATGAAGACCATACAAAACTGCATAAAACAATAAAAAGGGATTATAATTAACCAGTTGTGTGTTTAACGACCTTGGCAATTTGCCATTCCGTTTGAGTGTGTCTTTTTTATGTTTCACTGGACTTTTTGGTTCATGGTGTTTGCATTTTTCTCTCTTTCAGATTGTTATTCAAACCCTTTTCCAAGGCGAAAATCCGGTCTGTTGACGGTTTCAGTCCACAGTTAGACTCAGCCCAACTGCGTTTGTCTGGTGTATTCGTTCAAATGAGACATCCTACCACACACACGAGCCAAACACCCCACAGTGTCATTAAGCATCTTAAGAATCGTTAAAAGTAATAGCGTGCTCTGGGTATAACGGTTTGGGTCTCATGAGTTGAAGCTTTGCTTTCCTTAGAATCAAAGGTATACATTATGTACCTTATGCTGTTCAGTTCTTGAAGTTCTAGATCGTACATTACCGGTTCTGAAAACGAAACGGTATATGGCTGCACTCTCCTGATGTTCATCTCAGTGTGCCGCGCAATGAAACAGAGAAAAATACAAACTGAGAGCGAAAACAAAAAAGGAACAACATTACAAATTTTAGAATAATTTCCAGCGGGAAATCAGATTAAAAAAGGCAGTACTTTGTCAGGTGTGCTAAGACAACCACAGGATACTGTCATACGATGTGGTTGTTTTACTCGAAATATCTGCAGAATCATAATCGAAATCTTATACCCGGCTACGGGAGGATCCTGAAACACAGAACCAGGCTATGGACGGTATCGAACGAATAAAGGAAACAAGAATGGCTCACAAGGTATTTTTGATTCAGTTTTTATGTTCTTCTGGTGATGAATTTCTTGATTGAACTGCAGTGAATTTGGTTGGCTCGGAACACCAGCTTCTAGAACTGTCTCACATAGCTTCATAGCTGGTGTTTCCTTGGAGCGTTGGATCAGTAAAGACTGTTTGCCTAATTGTGTGGTTTTGCTAATAGAGACAAGTGAATAATTGTATAACGCAATGACTTCACGACATTTGAAAAACCAAAAACCTTTGGAGTATTCGGCAGCAAAGCTGAATCGATTGCAAAAACATTTGCATTTGAGATAGACTGTCCAAAAATGATAACTCAAGAAATGCATACTTTGGTAGAATATTGCACAGTCAACGCAGAGTGGGCCATCGATATGCGTGAAAAGAAAATATGGGGTAAGAAACACGTCAAAGAATGTGCAGTCGGTTTCTTCATAAAACGCTCACTAAACAATGACGTTATTTTTCTATCAATAGTGGGTGTATGTGAATCTTTTGGCTCATCATTTTGCAAACATACAAAGTTTAGCAAAACAGTACTTGCTCCGACTAATAAAAAAACACTTCAAATCAAAGCTTCCATAGTTTTTTAGCTTTATCAAATAGCCTCTAATACATCTACGGTTGACCTCAAAATGAACGTAAAATGCATCACAGTCACCAGAGTTGGAACTGTCGTTGGTAAATTAATGTTTTACACTCAATTATTCGAGAAAATCGTAAGGCGGAGCTGGTTATTTGAACTCAATAAACTCACTGCATCATCCTTTTTAAGCCCACGTTGAAGAACATTCGCTCTAATTCACTTGAATGCGTAAAATTGATTTTATTTGAAAAAAATATTGTAAACGGAGCATTCCACGCGGTAGTTGCAAATAGATTGCAAACGGAACTGATGGAGCCCGACCTACTTAAACTGTATGCATCTACTGTGGATGGATTTAATTTTCCTCCCCTGGATATTTGTTTCTCGCACTGTCTGACTGTCTGGCTGGCAGTTCAGAGAAGCGTAAAAATACATCAAGCTAGCCCCAGACCGGATTGCTACAGGGGATGCAAAATAGCGCGGTCAGTTGCAGTTCTTTCTCCCACCTTGGAAAGATAGATAATCAACTTCTTGTTCCACACTAACTAACGATTTGTTCATTGCTGCACAATCCGAATTGCGGAATTGTGCAAAAGGTGGTAATGATCACCAAACACCCCCGACGAACCAATCCGTTCGACGGTTATTATTCTTTTTTAAGTAGATAAGCGATTGTTGTTGTCCAATATTTTTAATGATCACATAGTGCGCTTACTTCAGTTGGTTCATTCACTGAAAAACGCCAACTTCCATTGCTCGGTGTAACCCAACAAATCATTCGGTAGTTGAACACTTTCCAATTAAAACCAGTTGAAATAATCAGCATATTGATTAATGGATTCTATTTGCCAAACGATTAGATTAAGTATCAAAACACAACAATAGTCCCCTTATTTCCCGGATTTCTCATTTTATGCTGACGTGATTTTTCCTGCCTAGGATACGAAACAAATCGTACGCTAAACGACGGAAAAAATATGTAATCACGTTCTCATACATTCCGAAAGAATGCTCTGAAAATTTGAAAACATCTGAACTTTTGAACTTCAGAATTTCTGCAAATTATACCCAAGACTTAAGCATGACTATTCGATACAGAAATGACAGGGTTGAAACGGGAAACACATCTGTGTGTTTTCCAGTGAATTACGGCAAAGCTCAGAGTCAAAACGATTCTCTCCATCGCCAGGTCTGAGCGCACGGTGTAATTGGATTTATTGATGCACGAGAATCAAGTTTATGGTTTGCTGGATCGAACGGTAAAATGAATCAAGAGTTAGACCCTTTTTGATAATCTGATCGTATTCTTTGTAATTTTGCACTGTTCCCGAAAGCCTACATTAGCATTTTATGCTTGTCTATTTTTCATTTGAGTGTAGTAGCTGAGTTAATGCAACAGACAAGTTATTACTGAGACAACTCCTAACATTTTTCGCATTTGTGTTTTCGAGGAAATCATGGTTTCAAATTAAAATGGGCCAGTAATAAAACGAGCTAAGTTTGATAAAAGTAGGATAACACCCGCAGATGTGGTAACCAAGAGATAACACTGTTTGGCCGATCAAATTTGAAACGTCTGCTGATATGAACCGGAAAAGATCAATTTCACTTTCTGTTTGAGCTCAAACGATGTGTATATAAATAAATACAACCCCTTAGTTACTTACTACTCTAAGGATAGAAACAGTGTTGGTTAAAGTTTCTTACTAGTAGTGTTCGTTTCCTCAGCCATAATCAACTGGAGTGCATTGGTCGAACTGGGGCAAGTAAATGAACTCCTAATTTTGACCAAACGGAACGATCAATTTGCTGGAATGTTACATATCATGCCCTGGTCAAGGTGTAACTCTGATCCAAATATGGTTATCCTCATTTCTGATGAATCCTGGACAATTCAGTGCTTGTAGTCGGGAACTGAGATAAATCTTGTTGGGTTTGAGTTTAACATTTGGCGGTTGGCTTTAACAAAGAAGGCATGATGATCGAGAACTAGGAGTACACCAAATATTCAGGAACAACACATTGGATCGAGCATCTCTGAGCAGTTAACTTCAGAGAAGATAAACTGGATCAAAGGCTATCTCCCCTGATTAGGAATTATCTGATATTTGGTGCCATATTATAAGAACTTGATTTCGTCTTCATTTCAAGTACACTATTGCGTTGATTAATTGAATGTTAGAATTTTTTGTTTCATGCAGTCAGTCTACGAAAATCTTTCTTATTTGAAAGTTGGAAGTAGGTTATTTGAGGTGAGAATCGATGGGAAAAAGCGGAGAAAAGTGCACCGAACAGCTGTTTTGCTTCATGTTGCCAGTAAAATCCACTTCTCAAATAACAATAGCCTCCCACTATGTCACATGCTTGTACATTGATTCGGAGCCCATACAAAATTTCCTCTTTTAACGCTCCGTCGCTGATCGACGACCGCTTAGATCGGAATTATAGAACCAATGTTGTTGATAGTTTTCATCACGCTGAAAAGCTCATCTTAGATGAAGTAACCATGTCGTTGCCCGGTTTAGCAAATGTTCTATTCTATTCAAATTTCAAAAGCCTATATTATATTCAGTGAACGAGTCTTTGTGATTTTTATCCCGCTTTATTATTATTATGAGTACCCAAAATTAGAAACAGTTATTTATTAGCTATTTGATTAATCATCTAATTTATTTTCACCCGATCTAGTATTCTACTGGTGCTCGTCAGGCCACGGCGCACCCTTTCCTCATTGGGGTCAGCTGATCTGCAAGATGGATCGGCAAGTATACGTGGTTCTAGTCAATGTGGTAGTTTAACGAGTTCTTCCACTCGCGAGTACCGAACTACTAGAATTTCCCGTGGTTTGAACGGGGTTAGTTATTGACGTTTTTCAAATAATACCCAAGATCACATGTTGAGAGCAGAAAATAAGCAAATCAGCTCGTTCCAGTACAGCTTAATCATACCAATAGAACAAAATATATATCACTATCTACAGGTAGGGATGTCCGATGAAAAAGTTAAAGTGCTTATGTAGTGAAGACACGGGTGCAGCCATTTTGAATTGAGTGCGAGTTGTGTACGTGTCTTACTGAGCTCTTTTGTTTCATGGTTACCTTTTGTATTTTCCCTGTCTTGCAGGTTGTCATGATGCCCTCTCCCCGGAGAACGTACTGAGAGAAGTATGTTCTACTTCTGTATTGAGAGCATTGGTGAGTGGCCAAGGATTGTGCAGTCTTTTTGAGAACGCGTTAGTTGTAAAAGAACTCGGAATGTCTTGCCCGCAATTAACCTGCCGATGTATTTCGAGTTGATTAAGAAATGGGGTCGCCCCGGGCACATTTCACTTAAAATGTTCAGCAGGTTCCATCCTAATTTCTCTCCATTTACTCGGATGTTTCGAGGACGGGTCACTTATCGGCTATGGTAGCTTGAGTGCTTGCAAAAATTGATTTTACGCACACAAAGGTGGGGGGATTGGGGAGATCGATGCTAGCTTTCTCCGCAATGACTAGAGTAAGGAAACCCACGTGTCTAGACCGTCACGCTCTAATTGTACAGGAGTCTACATAGGTCAGTCACTTTTATGGTAGGATTACTTTCAACCGCACAAAGAACTGGCCTAGTTATTCCACTTTTCAACCGCGCAAGGTGATGCTTACGGGTGGGCTTCCTATAGACGCCTGGTGATGCGGGCAATATACTTTGCTCCACAGGAGTAAGTGCAAGAGTAAACACAGAAAGAAACTGCAGAATTGTGATCTCTATCCTTCAGTCGTAGATACACCATCGGGCTAGATGTGGACTGGGTCAGAAGCCTGGCTGCGTAGAAAGATACGCTCAATCAACTCTAAACAATAATAAGAAACTAAAGTCAACGAAAGAACTGTACTTCAGATTCGATGAATGTATTCTTTTTAGTGTATTTTGCTGGATAGACCAGCGCTTGCATTGTTAGGATTGACATAAGTTTATGACCCAAAAATCGACAAATTATTGGATACTTAAAGCCGATGTTATGAGTAAACTAATCAAAAAATAATCGCACAAAAACGCGTGCATTTAGATACTGATCTGTCTGGTAGTACAACGATAAGTAAAGAATCAAAGGCGGATAGAAAATAGGTTTCCACAGTCTCTGTTTAACATTTAACAGTTTGGTTATCAAATATTTGTAATTTAAAATGAAAAAAAGTTTATTACGTCACATTTTGAAGTTCTGTAAAGTCATTTGGAAAAATCCGCAAATTTACTAGTTTCTTACCAAAATGGTTATGGGAATCTAGGGTATGAATTATTGAGTGTGAGTAATACTTGATGTAAAAGGTGTAGATACGCAACTTGTTTCATCAGACGTTTACTTCCGACTAATGCATCGGCCTTACACAACAGATTGAGAACGAGTTCTCTTTCTGCATAAAAGAGATATATCAGTTACTCACCATATCTAGTAAAATTACCATTGCCTAAAGTTCCAGGGCAACATGCAAAACTGAAGAATTCCTTCAAGTTTTCAAATCGATGTTTTGGCTACATATTCCGGAAATATCTCTGAATGAATGTAGTTTTAAAACTGTTAATAGAAAGTGCTAGACCGTGATTCTCATTCGCATGCATTAGCTTGTTTGTGTGCTCACGTATTTGGACAAAGTAAATAGTGGTTCCCCAGTGTGAACACGGTTAACCGTACCAGCGCAACAGATGGCTCTAATTCTAGTTCGATCAACTTGAAAGAAAAACAAGGTGAGATCAGTATCTATACCACACTTTTCAAGTGGATCAAACAAAATCGTTAAGCCATAATTGCTCATTTCTCTGTTATGGTCTGAAAGAAATGCCTCCCAAAAGAACGACAACATATTTATCAAGGGTATGCTAGAACAAGGGAAAGGCGGAAATTACTGCTGTAACACCTTTTAGGAAATAAACAATCGTTCCTTTTTAAAAATGACTAGAAAAACTTGTTATTGATGTACACTGAAATAACGGACCACTTAATTCTTTATGCTCAAAGACAACGTTCAGCACTGCTCGCTGTCGTCCTTAATTATTCAACCCATTGGAAAGTTTTCAGTTTCCCACTCTTTTTCCTGTGACCTTATTCTGATATCATATCCAGTGCAGTACTTTATACAGATTCTTTGATCCAAATTATATAACTTTGTTTTTCCTTTGGCTCTTGGAAATTTCAATATGTGAGTGAAATCGAAAGGTAACCAAATTCGATACAACATTTTAAACTGTGAAAGGTACGAGGACTTTGTATGTACTTTATTGATTTTTAAATAGCGATGTCAAATGATTCCTATTGTTATTTATCACAGAGAGATGTGTTGAAGTGCAATCATATTTTTCATAGTTTTTTCTGGATTGAAACAGGGCTCTAATATCATTCTTGATCGCAGTTTGTTGGTAAATTACGTAATTATTGTGTGCTCCCGGAAATTTGACCCTGTTTCATGTTACTTTCTATTGTAAAAGCTCTCCAGGGTATTGCTACGTCATTTTAAGATCTCTACCTGAACTCAGTGGGGAATTAGTCATTTATTTTCTCATTACCAGCCGGTCTAGCCTTAAATACACAACGGTACACTGTGCGTTCTCACTGAATGGTCCGCTCTTATGTCCCACATTCCTTTTTTAACCCATTGTAGCATTCATTTGTGTCTAAGTATCGTCATATCTGATCCTATTCAACCGCCCATTCGCCTCCGCTTGACTACTGTCCATGTTTCTATGCTCATGTGTACTTTGATCTACCCTAACTATTTGTCTATGTGTGTTTATCTTTTTCCCGTGTGCTCACTTTCATGTTATCATTAATGCATTCATTTGAGACCCAGACAATCTCGGTCTTTCCCTCACCTCTGCCTCCTCTGTAGCGGTGTTTGCTACATTTTTATTTTTATCAAAAACAATGAACCGTTGGTAATGCTGATGTTTATGTCTCTAGACAGACGCAACTTATCCGCGATCTGCAATTGTTTGTCCCATCGTTTTACTGTGTCCCGTAGATTGATCTCAATACCAGAAGCTCAGAATACAGAACCGTCCTGTATAAGCCCCACTTCTCTCACGTTGGGATATTCGGTGTGGAATACGTTGTTTTAATACAAGGTTGCATTCTGTTTGCGTTATTAATTGATTTACACTGTGTTTAATCTGGAACTACCTTCGTAACCAATATAATCGGTTATTTGCGGTGAGATTTGCATCAGATAGTATCAGCAATTTCCCGGAGAAAAAACCCGAACTATTCTCAGTTACCGGTGTGTTTTTCAAGCTTATTCTATAGGATACCATTTTTGTTAAATAGTGCGCACAATGACATCAGAAAACTAGGTCTTTTAAAACATTTCTCAATAGCAACACCCATAATGATCAAATGTGGTTTGTGGATGACGCTACTCATTACCTTATGCGTAAACAAAATGGATTGTGGGCGCGAGTATTTTAAACCGATTTATGTCTCGTAATACTTTGTTGGGACAACAGAATGCAATGAATAAAGCTTGAAACAAATGAAAAAACATTGTTTTACAGAACGCACCGATTTTTATTTCTCATAACTGCGTATCGTTTGAATCTATTCCGCATTTCACAGTTAAATACCATCCAATACGCTTAAAAAACCCTTGTTGCTACACCCCAGGTATTTCCAATCATTTAAAAGTGTGGACTGTGATCTGTCTTGTCAGGTAGTATAATTTTACGGTACAACACTTGCACCAGTTTTGATTTGAGATATCTTGGTACTACGTGAACAATGAATGCATACTGGGACATCTTGACTTTTTCAGTTATGTTGTTTGATGGATTTAAATCCTCCTTTTTTCTACGGTAAGCATCCTCAGTGGGATTTGAAAACAATCATGAATGCTGCCTACAATTTTCCACAGCACACGCTCTACCGGCTCAGCTAGGTGGACATAGGGATAATACTGATGTCTTTATACTGGGCTTAGCCATCCAACTTACAAAGGCATATGGAATCCACCAGGTAAGCTAAATGCCACGACAGATTTTCCTTGGGAAGCCACCGAAATCCAGTAAATGATCTTATAAGTAGGGTTTAATTGTTCAATTGCGTTGTTTTGCGGATTTAAGTCCTTCATTTGAAACACTCACAAGCCCCGGTGGGATTCGAACCCACGCACATGTGCCTGCTACGCCTTTACATTAGAAATTCATTCGATGAATTCCGGTGGCTTTCTAAAGAAAACCTGTCGTGGCATTTAGCCTACATGCCAACTGATGGATTCCATATGCCACTGTAAGTGAGATGGATAAAAGCAATGTTAAGAGCTCAGTACTATAGATGTAGCCCGGCAGCTCAGCTGATAGAGCGTGCGCTGTTCAAAACGTAGGCAGCGCCAATGCGTAGATTCGAGTCCCATCGAGGCTACTGAACGTTTAAAGAAGGAAACATCCCGAAATGAATTAGAGATATCTTAAATGACAAAGCCAGAAATTCGCTTTGCATACATTCTAAATTTGAGTGTTTGATAATATAGCGTCCAGTACAGCAGACGTAGTTTATATTGGACTATGTAAAACGTCTAGGGCAACAAATTTATAGGGGAACATATCCATGATTGTGGTATTTCATTGGTAATTACAGAAGGATACGGAATGTATCCTGGTGTAAATTTTTGTTTTACGATGAATTACTAAATTTGATCATATGGGCATTTGTAACTTGTTGCGTCTGTTGAGTCTATTAACGAATACTCCCTAATCAGTAAGATGGTGCCGGAGGAGCTTGTCTTCAAACATTCTGTTTTTACTACTAACTCTTGATGGCATCTTGTCACAAACACACGAAGGTGAGATTTTGACATTTAAATGTTTGCGCATTTACATACAACATTCTGGCATCAGAATATGAAGCTACCGGATTATTGCTTGTGCTCACAAAGCTATTGAGTTACTCGGTACTCCAAACTTTTTGATCGAAACTAGAAAGCGTCAGTTTATTCGATCCGCGTTGGAAAGATCAATCTATGACAAAGCAGTTAAGAAAGTTTCGTTTATTGACGTCCACAAGAGCTTTGCTTGGAGAAACTTCGTAACTGGTTTAGGTCAATCTGTAACCTTGAGCGATAAATAAACTGCAATAGTCCTTGTGAATTAGCTTACACATTCTTTGCTGTTCATTTCAACGTGTGTGGGCGAGATGGCTTCTATTCAAATAGTTGACGGTTGACGTATTATTCACATTTAGGGACTTCCCGCATGTGGTGCTCACTTTGTCCCTGGGACTGTCGGTTTGCAATGAACATGTCGAAATTCCAAGATATAGTGTTTCCTTACCACACCTAAGGTTACCTTGAGGGCGGAGTAAGAATTTCTTTGCAGCGCACCTTATAAAACATCCGTCAGCAGCAAGCGGAAAGGGTGAGTTGACGTTCTGATGTAAAAGTCGCAGAATCTGCGCAACGGAGATTAACAGTAGACATTGCTCTAGTGCTTTTTTTAGCTGCAATCCATTAGGATTAAACAAATCTTTAATATATAAATAGTTGAATATTTGTACTTTTTCTGATAGACAGTGCTTTTAGTGATTACCGTTTAAAATACCATCGTTGTGATAGTAGAAGTATTTACGTTAAATAAAGACATTCGATTGACCCTGTACATTTCATGCGTAATATATACAATAGGGCAAAATACAATTCTAAAAATGAAAAGAAAATGGAAATAGGATCGTTTTTGGAGGGGAATTATGTTTTGATCCCAAGTATAGAGAGAAAACACAAGTTTCGATACTAAATAGATGAGTTGCACGTGATCGTTTTGTTGCCTTGGTTCACAACCAACATGGTCCGTCCACAAAGAAGCCCAGAACCGCATCGGAGGGACCCAACGGTTTTGGTCTTTAGAGTGTGACTCGGAACTAATTTGTCGACATGTTTGAAGTTTTCTTTATTTACAAGAAGAATCGAGCAACGAGCTAGATCAATGAATGCGAACAAAAGTGTGAGAGAATGTTTCAAAAATTACTTGACATTGCTTTTGAGACTATGCAAAGACTGGCTCATTAATCTGTTGCATCGATTCGAAGAAAATAGAAATTCAAAAGTGTGGGATGATGTAAGAATGAATTTGCGGACAAAGTGATTGGTGAGTAGGAACCCAATTCATCTCCCCTTACAAATCGGGCTAGAAAATGGACTTTATTGAAAATACTAACCATTTTTTTCATACTAAAAAAATGAATTTTGGGAATTTTGTTGACTTTATCCAGTTTTATCGTACGCATTTGGAGAAGCTTAATGTGTTGTTGAATGCGCTGAGTTCATTATGGAGCATGGAGGGATATTTTTAACAGTTAATCGACTGACTGCAAATAAACTAATCACGTACGAAAACGGAATTCGGAATCAATTCTGGGCTACTTTATAAATTTATTCCTATACTTCAGTTCACCATTTCGACCAGTTAGATGCACAAAGTTGCTTTTAAACACGATTCTTTCATGAACTCGGAGATACTGTGTTGCCGAATGCCACCACTACCCGACGATCACGTTTTCTGCCATTATTCATTCAAGCGGCTCGTGATTGGCTGTATTGTATTATACGGTTACTTCTAAGGCTACTGTCATCGTCTATGTTATAGAGCCAACAGTTCTGCCTACGAAAGCAGCGATTCTCTTATCCGAAGGTACACTTCAATAAATTAATATTAGATGGATAGTGAACATGATTATGATGAATGCAGTGGTGGCCCGGTGGTAAGGTCGCCAAATTATCTCCCCAGGAGCTTGCGCTCGAATCAAAACCACCACCTACTGACTTGCCTAATTGCTTGTTGTATGGCAGCTCTTTTGTATTATTTTGTAATATTGTATCATCATATATTCAATAAAAGGAGGTAAAAAACACAGGCTGGATGAATATTTATGAGGGCTGAACGTCAGCTTATAATTCCACTTTTGTGTATCTTCAGATTTTGAATTTTCGAGTCACATCACACTGAATTTGGTTTCCTTTATCTTGATTCGCTAATTCCATCAAATTTGTGGCATGTTCGTCCAGGAACGTGTAATTTATGTTCCTTATCCGGTTATCAGGTTTTATAAGGCTCAACTAAATTTCACGCTGCAATACTGTATACGTGCCTAGTGTGGCTCTCCGCTTTTGTTCCACCGCAATTTTTGATTGAATTCAGCAAAAAAACCCATCGATTTGGGAACTGTAAGATTCGGTATTGACATCTGAACACTTTATTCCTTTGTTTTCTAACAATATACAAATAGCGTTTGCTTCAGAGAGAGAGGGCATATTTATTTGTTTTGACAGACCCATTAGCAACCATCTATCGGTTCATGTGCGTTGACTTTAAACTTCTATATAAAAACAGCTTTAGAATTCTCTTCATTGTCAGACAAAATCGTGTGAAACTTGCTTATTCTGTTTTCCTTTCCCATAATCGTTTCATGTTTAACTGAAGATCCGATACTTCTTTTATTTCTGAAACTCCCCTGTTCCGCACAGTGCGATAATCTTGATGACTGTGTAGTTATTTTCGTTACCGAACACCATACTTCTCGGTCAGATAGACGGACCAGAAAAAACAATATTAGCTTTCTGTTGAATGCGTCAAATGCCTTGCGATGCCAGGGTAACGACTGGAGAGTATGAGTCATATTCTCCCGAAGGGTTTCAGCTCTTTGATATGTTACTACAACGCATGTTGATATTTGCCAATCAACAGACTTATTTTCGGGGAATCAAACAAGGCTCTTCACCATAGGATACATATTTAAAATAGTAGTAAATTCAGGTTGAACCGATCTGATACAGCAATTCATGACAAAATTTACACTGTCACTTGATCAACCCGTACAATCTCATGAGGGAAACAGGGGGAAAGTTGATTTGAGTACTGATAAGATGGCTGATACGGACTTCTTCGAACCAAGAAGCAAGTACACTGAGGAGGAAATGAAAGCTACATCAGCCCAGTTAGGACAGGTACTAAAAACTATTCAAATATGGTAAACAATATGAGGAAAGTGTCAGGGCTCACTGATGGTCAAATGCAACTAACAATTCAGTGGATGGAGGTCCACTTTGAGTAGAATAGAAAATGAGACAGAGCAATTTTCAGATATGAAAAACGTTCAATTTAGATGACCCGCATTATTATGATGTTAGCAATACACCGTAATAAATTTGAAGCATTGCAGTATACGCAGATATCTTAAGATCATCGTCGTTAAGACGATTATCATTAAGACATAAAGTGCTATTTGCAACGGTGGAGAACTTCGTTCGACAGGAAGCACAAAACTCTAAGTTTACGACACCACCATTCATCACAGGTGTTTACATAACAAAACCTTATAATAGCATCAACCTTTAACTCACACCCGCACCCCTTGCAAAAGCGAGTGGTACACCGTGGCCTTCGAACACCCATTTATTCAGACAGTAGCTCTAGATAATATATCATTTGAAACACGTGAGACATAATGAGTAGACGCGTGCGTGAACGTAAATAAGGTTTTGATACTCCTGCACAACTAGGGACAGAGGCAAAAATTAAAAAATATCTATATACCGTATACTGAGCTTCTGTGTGTTAACGATTAGAATGTGGCATCAAGCAGCCCTCGATAGACGATTCTGAGCCAGATACAACAGGGAAAAATAGCTCAACAACTTTCGCCAATCATTATTTGCCCGTTTAATTCTAAATTGATATGAATGAAGAAGTACACGGAAAAGTAGTCTGTTTTATTTCCTAATGTGCATGCTTTTAGGTTTCCTTTATCATGATTGTTGAAATTAATTTTGGAATTTATTTCCTTTATTGATTGTTTAAAAGCGAGCAGTTCTTGAAATAAAACATCATTAGTCATCTCTGAATGATTTACAAATGAAGACAAATAACAATTCAATTACCCCAATCAGGAACGCTATTGGTGCATTCGGCTGAATAACCCATATATTTTGAACCAATCAGACATCGACGGCAAATTGATCCAACTAAAACTGCGTGACCTGGTCGAGCGGTGATTGGTTAACCATTGAAAGCAGCCTTACAAAGAAAACTGTTGTGTCAACGCCCTAGTGCGACACAAAGCTCTCATCAATTGTCGTGTCCGTGGTGCAGTAAACTTGTCCGGTCTCCCACGATGTCAGGAGAAGCAAGGTCATCGGTGGAGTGTATTGATTCGGGTGAGACGCAAGGAAATAACAATTTATCGGATGCAGAACGTCGTGTTCTAATGCCGGTGGACGGAAGCGAGCACAGCGAACGTGCGTTCAACTGGTACTTGGAAAATATAATGCGACCTGGAGATGGACTTTATTTGGCTCATATTGTGGAACCTGCTTCACCGGGAATTAATTATGGGATTGCCAGTAAATCGCCAGCAATGAAAGACGATTTTGCTAAACACATTAATAAATTGGTTGAATCTGGTCGAGCGCTTCGAGGTAAATTTCTCTCTCGTTGTGAAAGTCTCGGTTTGGCCGCACGTTTTACAATTCATGTGGGCACCAAACCCGGAGAACATATTGTGCGTCTTGCTCAAGATCAGAATGTCCAAATGATAGTCGTTGGAAATCGTGGAATCGGGACCGTGCGACGGACATTTCTGGGCAGTGTGAGTGATTATATTCTACATAATGCTAACGTCCCAGTCATCGTAGTCCCGCCAACAAAGATCTCTAAGAAAAAGTAGAGATTGTCATTCCATGTGAAGTGAATGAAACTTTCAAATGATGTACAAGTCTATCTGTCTTTCGGAATTGTTCTTCTCTGGTAGAACTGGTGTCTGTTGCAATTTTGTTCCCCATGTAGAGAGTTGAGGTGACAACTGAATACCAGATTTGTAAATGATTTATGCTTAAAGATGCTGTTTTCGCTAGGTTTTACCTCAGTTCTCGAGACCACAAGAACGTGAAGTTCTGCTTTGGTAAAGTTTGCAAAAGCGCTGGCAAGTTAAGGTGCTTCTTTGTGCAACTGGATAATCCGTTCACTTCCCTTTTTCGTGTTACCCCAACCCTTGTGTTTGTGATATCGTTTGTAGCCTATCTCAACGTGGCATTGTAACCAATTTAATTTATACCCCCTGAATCCTAAACTGGGCCACTATGTGATTTTGCTTTCCAACTGATCACTCCCTCGTTTTGACCCATATCCCTTTGACCTACATATTTGTCGACGGGAAACATTGTCCCCACTGTCATGGGTCGTTCCAATGCATTTCACTCTACTTTCATGTATGTGTGTACGTATGCATGCTTGCTTCCTTGCTTGTGTACGCGAAAAAATCGATCATGTTTTCTCCATTTTGACCCTTTTAAACAACTAGTTTACCTTTGGCATAAAAAATAAAAGGGAACAGGTGAAACAATGCTAATGTAAATAAATATTTCGTTTCAATTTGCTAAAGGCCGGTCATGCTGTATACACGTACTCAGAACAGGAATCTTGTAGATGTTCGTAGCCAGAACGCCAATATTGCCATGTTCGTCAAACCACCCGTGAGATAGGCCGAGCAAAATGGTTAATAATTCAGACTGAGACCCAGCGGTCGAAGTATACTCGTGTCACTACCAGTTCTGGCAGTTCTCTGAGAATTTTTCTCGAAATAGATAGGCAGTATGATAAGGAAAAGCCTTTGAAATGCACAATAAAATGACTTTTCCTGAATGATGTATATATAATTTTTCAAGTAAATTGCAAGCCTTTCTGCATGATCTCAGTGCTACTTCATTTCTACTTTTTTACATATTCCAACAACCGGATTGCTGCAGTCCTCCGTTTTGCTCGAACTGAAGAGAAAATGGAGAAGAAACAAAATTCTTGCTACTTCAGCAGTTCCATTACCCGAAACAGACTAATTTTAAATTTAATGTGACTACTGATAAATGAGACGGTTAGAGTCTACCAAGATGAGATACCTTTGGCGCTGCAGTAATATTCAGCTCTCTGTAAAAGGATGAGTGATCACCGCATTTCTTCAACGGGTTGTATTAGATCACGTATGCCACAGAGGTATGCAGTGATTTCGAGAAGGCCAAACATGTTTCAAATGGAGTTATCAAAATATCAACCAAAATTTTGATTGTATAAGTAGCACTGGGCTCTCTGCTTGAGTAGATCGTGGCTAGCCTAGTCAAGGGTGAGATGATTGTGTTGATTACAAGTGACGCTACGTGCTCTTTGTATCGTTATTGTGGTAGTGCGTGCAAACTATAAACCGAGCAGATGAAAAGCAGCAACTAAGTGTGTGGGTTGTGAAGACTAGACTGAAAATTGCTGCCTCATGGCTTCGGGTTCACTCACTGTAAAATCAAGATCTTAGATCAGGAAAGTTTTCTGATGTGACCGAGCTAACAGGGTAATAAATTATGAGTCCAAGAACGATATTTACTTCGGTAAAGGGACCAAACCTATATTCGCTATGCACTATTTGTTTGTGAATCAAATGTGACAAAACGTAAGCGAGGTGACTAAAAGTGTTTGTGGAGAAACTCCAATATGTTGAATCTTTTAATTTATGAACCGAAAGAGTTTCACCAACTGGATGTTTTAGATTCCGCGTGCGTCAAGATAGCTGTTCAAACACTGCGCTTCTGCGAATCGTCACCAGATCAAATGGCGTGTATTGCTATACTTTCCTCTGATACTCCTGCAGAACGGGTATATTGATTACAGACTTTACATGACTATTGATTTTGGTCACGTGACTTGCCTTAGTCCACTTGTGTTGACTGCGTTGGGTCAAAATAGTGTATTGTGTTTGTCCAATTGTTGGTCAGTTTCGTGGATTGAAGAATAACAAGAATAATGAGAACTATAGGTTTTTTAAGGTTCATTGATCATAGAAATATACAATGAAAATTCAGGAAGGGACCCAGGGTCCTGCATAGTCTGCCTGCGGGAATGCAGAACATAGGACCAATTTCGGACAAAGTCCTCTGTAAAAGCGAAATAAAATGGTCTGTAATAATAAGAATGTATCGAAATCAAGCACTCATCTATCTAAAATGTATTGAATGTGGTAACAGATAAGGAACATTAATTAACCAAAATTAGGAAACATTTGGGGAATTAATTCACTGTATCGATGTGAAAACCATCAATTCTCGCCCCGTACAAACAAGACTGAACGACGGATAATTTGTCAGCTTAGAACTTCAAAGTATTGTGAAGAATGGTTCGTTTAAGTCTATTTGCTTACGGTCAGGTGAGATTAATGCATGAATACTTATGAAGAGGGAAAACCAATTGGTACTAACTGATTTTCTGAATATGAACAGCAAACACAAAACAAATTAACAATGAAAACAAATTTCGTCAAGAGATCAACCAATGATCCAAAACTCTTGTGATCCGGTAAGCAAAAGTTCTCAAATAAATAATGTTTAAAGCAGATATATTGTATTTGTCATAGGTAAACTGTCCTCTTAGTTTCCGTTTCACGTTTGAGACCCGACAGCAATCATTTACCCAATTCAGTTCCAGCAAAGAAAAATAAATAGTTCGAACTTTAAACTGGGGCGTTTTTTTCGGGAACCACTGCTGTACAACTTCAAAGGGCAGTAATTAAATAGTTTTGAATAAATCGAAAATATCAAGTTTAAGTCTATTTTGGCCTCAAAACAAATTTGCCGAAGAAACGGTATAACAATTTGGGATGCCACTTCAAACAATTGAAATTTCGTAAGACAATGTCTACTGAAAAAAATCAGATATTTATTGTCATGCTTAAGTTTCCTTTCTTAAAGAAACAGATTTCACTAATTGAGATCCAAAGCTAGCATGTCTGTCAGATGACTGCCATGATGTTTTATGTTATTACGGTTTGGGCGTGATTATCTTCAACCCTAACAAGTGCACAAACTTCGACAATGGGAAAAATTAACATTCTATAAATGGGGAATAGTAAATATGAAGGTAAATGTGGGAAGCACAAAAGACATGCCACTACGTGGTTGCGTTTCATGAACGATGCAAGCTGATTGACTCAAACAGAAGAGAGAAACCGGGATCTCACAGGTAGAGCGCAAGCATAATACCCACTTAACCACCTGGAAGACAATCAACTCAACAACCTACTTCATTTTCCTTTACATGCTATAAGGAAAAGCATCTTTGTAGACGCGTTGCGAAATTTTACCTTGCGGCACTGCAGCATCACTCTCCCAGGTCAGGAATCATTTGAAAACACATCAAACCAGAATTCGATCCGGTTGTACATCTATTTCAGAACGAAAACCGAAAATCTAAGGTGAACTGAGCCCTTGTTTTGATCTGATCGGCTCTCTTTATCAGGGTAAATCTATCTACTTTTAGTGGTTCAAAACTGAAACGTAACAATTAGAATGCCGCGCATAGCACCCACTGGTTCAGAATGGTTTGGAAAGACCTGATGCTGGATATTTTTTCCTGGAGCTAATGGAGGACTAACCTCAAGGACCAAGTCGTGAAGCCATTAGTACTCCATTAATCAAAAGTTTGGTAAAATTCGGCCAAACACCGTATATAGTTCAGCTGATTTCAATCCCCTACATTTGCTTTTTTTAAAAGAGATTTGCTGAAAATTAAAGATAAGAACAGAATTTATTAGATTATGATTCTAGTCAATCATCACACGGGATTACCAAATTTCAATCGGCTCGTAAGTAATCATCGGGTGCACTATTTTATTCAATGAGCTTTGCGTGTGGTTTGAATGGCAGCATTCAGAAGGAAACAGCTGGAAGTTGAAAAAGGAGCTCATTCAGCAATTAATCGCACACGCGATACAAAATGAGAATCGTCCGTTAAATGCTGCGTTGTAGAATAGATATAGTTCATGCAGAATAATAATCAACCATTTAGAAGGATCGTATTAATGCCGTTCTATGTGAAAAATTGAAAGGACAATCTGTTTTGTTACATCTGGTTGTTTCTATGACGAGCAGAAAGCATGACAGATTTGGTTCACCCGGTTAGTATTGCATCATGTGCTAAATGTTTGGTACGGTTAAATACTTTGAAGGAACTGATGATTAAGATTAAATAAAGATTAGACAAAGAGCGGATTTCAAGAAAATTTCAATTTCAATTAGAAATTTCTTGTAAGTAGTCGTTGATACACGAGCAGTAAATTGTCATCTGTATCACTTTCGTTCAAAATAGAAAAAAATATGAAGCTTGAAAACCATACAATACCTTCATTATTGTTTTAAAATGTTCCCAGTATTAGTATCAAGCCTTACTTGAGTGTAATCATGAAATCATATGATGAGCTTCTGACAAATGAACTATTATCTTAATCGAACAGTCAAAGAAAGTCAGTTATTTTCTGTCGAGTAAGGGGTTTAATTGAGATATAAATCATAATAAGTGACAGTGGTTCACACGAAATTTCACGTCACTGTAGAGATAAGCACAGGTACTTCAAAAAAAGCAAGGGAACTATCCTAACTGGTCTCACCTGCAACCGAAAAAGTCAACACAATGCAGACTTTGCAAGATAATACATTTCGAAAATCAATACTCATATTTGGACCAGATATTGTATTGCATTATTAATATTCTACTATAAATGAATGGTGCTGGCGACTGTACCTATAGTTCAGTCAAAAAATTAGTTCACCGTTACAATGGGATAAAAAATGAACTGAATATTCGGATACAACAATGATAAAACGTAAATAGGTGGCCATCTTTTCAAGTTTAAGATTAGTTCGTTAGGGACCTTCACCGTGTCGGTGAGAATACGAGCTAGGCAGAAAACCGTTGAGTTGTGAGTTGTGAAGTCAAGAAGCGATAATTGGATCGCGTTGAACCGTGGGAACCTCAATTAGATAAATCGGGATTGAGTGGATGACTGGGTCATTGAATATCTCATGAGCAAAATTCTCACATGAAGTGATATGCAAATTACATAATTTTTTGACCAGTGTTTAAAAAAATAAACGAAACACGCCTGATAATTACTAAATCGCGACGTAGGGTAATGAAGTCCTTTTTAAGTAGACCAGGGAAGATAACGGCGAACAATAAAATATGAAAAGGAAAAATACATTGATAAACAAAGGAACATACAGTTTCATGCCTCACCCGAAACTGTCTTAGTTTGTGTATTTTAAAAGACAAGCGACGCAGTCTACCAACACAAGCAAGCACAGATATTATTACAGTGCTCGAGCAAGTGGGTAAGTAATTTGTTGGAGAATGAATAAGCAACACACACATTAGACAGACACAAGGATTTGTCGTCGTTGCCATTTCACACCTCATTAGCAAGGCGTCATAATTTACCATTAAAGCTTTAGAAAATCACGGAAAAAATCATCATGAATCATAATCAATCATGAACACTGCATTTATGTTAGACCATCGCAGATTGGAGACGGCTCGATTACTTTGTATTCAAACCTCCTAATTTTTATCGAGGATTATAAAGGGTATTTCACCCGCTTCATCGATAGTGACATGGTCTTTGCCTCTCACTTGGTCTCAACATTTGCAGCCAATCAAGCACAAAAGTGTACTGGTCTGATTGACCAGTATAACACAAGCCGATACAAATCAGTCACAATTGTGGACAAAAAACGTGATTCTATAGATCGGACAGTTGTTTAGGGGTGTGCTAGGTGACAATGAATTCATGTCTGTTTTCACAACCCAAACAGTGATAATGTATTCAGGTCGTATGGTCTTTTCTGCTTTCAAGGGAGATACATGCAAATATGCTACATCTCATAACAGCAACCAACATCAATGAACATAATGAACAGAATTTACTCCAATTATATTACTCACGCCAAGCACTTTCAAGAAGTTCACAATGAACTCCTTCCTGCGTAAATGCTATCGAATTCTCTCGTTGGCATCATTCAGTTGAATTCGACCTAGTTTGAGATGGCCTTCGATTAAATTGCTTCATGTCAGGTTTTCCTTGAGTCAGCCAGGAATTCATATAGTGTTTTGATGTGTGCAGTGATCTCTCAAGTTCTTCAGAAAAGTTCTCACGAAAGAGAAAGATCTCACTGTTTTGCCCTAGTTGTCAAGTGAAAAGTGGATCTTAGTTTTAGATCGGCTTAGAAGAGTACACAACTCAGTAAAAATAGCTATGCTTTTTCAACAGTTACCGATAGCAGCATATTAGCTTGGCTCCAAAGATAAAGCTGAGAACCTGTGGCTACAAATTATAAGCCCACATGAATCTGCAAATCAGGAATCGCCATCAAACTTCGAAGCATTTCTCCACAAGCCCGTACTTTACTACTAAGGAGAACACTAAATAGCTGTTCAAATTCTGTCTTGATTTAGGTCCTCTCTAAAATTTGTCTTATCCAGTGGTAAGATCTTCTTCAAACAAAACAAACCTCACCGTTTCAAATTATCGTCACAAAAAGACCGGGCAATTAATCCTGGCAATCAAGAATTCAAAGAGAGCAAATACAAAACGACGACATATCCATCGAATGCATTTCAAAGATTAAAAAATTATACACACATCAAAACTACACCAAGCAATAGACAGTCACAATTATTCTAAACTACATGAATCTGACACTACGGTTTGTGGGTTTCATGATGTTGTGGATGGCGATAATGAAACTGAAGAATCACCGTTGGGAAACGGAAGCCAATGCCAGTTCAACATTGCGGAGACCCTGTCCCGAAGAAATTCATATTGACAAAGCAATCTGGCTGGAGGGAAAGTAGGCCTGTCGTTCAGCTTAATTCGGCGGGACTATGGACTGAGAGTGAGCAGTTTGCGAATGTCAACCAGGTCATGAGGGTCCCAAACAATCTGTTGAACACAGGCGCACGCGATTGGAGCGCCGGGATGCAGGGAAGCTATTACTTGGGCCGTAGTGACAATGATTGTGGCGGGGGGGAGGGGAAAATGCAGCAATGTGTGGTTCACACTTGGGATATTTTTTGTAATGCGCTGCTGTGTAAAATTAACTGTACCCATCGATCGCCTTTGCTCTGTTTGGCTTTGCTTCGGTCCGAATCGGAATTAACATTAATTGAGTCACAGTATCTTTTAAATTGCCGCAAAAAAACTCGTCTTCAGTTTCAATTAGAATTCACCTGAATCGTGGTTAGCTTCTTCCTGAAGGGCTATTCTATCATAGTAACTTATGTCTTTGGTAAAAAATGAATCAAAAATAGATCAACGGTAATGAGTGACCAAACTAAAAGCAGTGGAAATAGATCGTATCAACAACGGTTTGCTAATTGGAATAATGCTGCTGAAATCGGAAACAATCAATCCTAAGTTGAAAATCAAATCGATTGATTCATTAATTAAAAATTCACTACTTTTGGTGGTCGCTATCAAAACCAAGGTTGTTCATGGTTTGCTTGCTAAAATGCACGCAGAAAGTGAAGTCAAGTCAAGTCAAGAAAAGCTTTATGCACCCAAAGGGTGAATGTTCAGTAATTTACGATTCTTCAATGGATAGGTAAAACAATTGCCAACCAAAATACACAATATAAGAAATTCTACACTTTAATCAATCAGAAAAATATTAAGGCAAGAGCTTTTTCCTTGAGGTGCGTGAGAATATGCTGACGATTTACTAGTAAACGACCTAGGTATGGAATTACTCTGTTTCGATAGGTGGAAGTCCGCGCAGGAAGCAGCTGATATTTGGAGCGTGTCCGGGGACTTGACAGGGCTTTCGCGATATCTTGGTGCAGACAGTGCCCTTGATCACGTGTTATCCTGTCAGCGAACGTATCACAAGCGTCAAGATACTTGGAAATAAAGAGATCAACTAAAACGACTCTATTAACTCCATTGTAGAGGGACAAAAGTTTAAGGGATCTTGGAACTAAAGAAAAGTCTTTTTCTTATAGTCCAAGGATAAAAAACGGAGAGCAGTGTGGAACAATGCAAGTAATCACAAATTTAAGAATAACATTATGTGGTACAGCTAGTTTCCTGGGCCTGTAAGCATAAAAAGATAGTTTTCGAAATTCTGTGAAAACGTTGATGACTTGAGCAGACCAGGACAGGATATGGGTAAGGGTGACACCAAGGTATTTAAAAGATACAGACTTGGGAATGCTTTGATTGTTAATTCTAAGATCAGGGAGATTGTCAACTAATGAAAGGTAACGGGAACCGATTTTAGGACTGTATGGAACTTCAATGCACTTACTGATATTAGGTACAAGAGATCGGGTCACAGACCAATCGTGAAGTTCATTAAGGCTGTGCTGGAGAGGTCAAAAACTGTCTGAACTAGGGGCTGGGCAACCAATCGCAATATCATCAGCATACCTACAAGCAATAAAGTTGGTGGGAATGGGCAGATTTTATATATTCATGGACAACAAGAAAGGGGACAAAATGGTACCCAGAAAAACACGGGCCTCAATGTTAATAGAAGATTGTACACCATTGAGTTAAGGAAACAGAGAGATGCAGTTGATTAGTACATTCAAGACTTCAGGAGTTGGACCACACTCAGAAAGACGATCAAGAAGCACACTTCGGTCGAGAGAACCAAAAGCGCTTGCATAATCAAGAAACGTTAAACGAGTAGTATCGGCACCATTGTCTAATACGGAAGCAACAGAATGAACAATATGAGCAACGGCGTCATGTGTGGATAAATCGGGTTTATAAGCAAATTGTAGAGGGTCATGGGAGTTACATTGGGTTATCATGAGGTGTAGCAAAACATTTTCAAAAGCTTCCGGCACCACAGATGTGCAGGCAATAGGACGGTACTTCGACGATCCTTTGTTTGGGATTGGTCTGATCCGGGCTGATCTCCAACAATCGGGGATCGTTCTAGATGATAAGCAAGCACTGAACAATTCGACAATGGGTGTCGCAAGCTGGTCGGCTCAGGCTTTCAATAAATGAGATGCTAATCCATCGGGAATATGAGCTTTATTGACCTTGATTCTCCTCAAAACTTGGCGGACCTCGTCCGGAGAAACAGGGTTAATTGCATCATGGTTAGTAAAAGGAGGTGCGACGAAGCTAGATGCAGGTACAGAAGCAAATTGACGGTTAAGTACCTCAACGTTGGGACAAGAACTGATGCGTGAGCCACATAGTTTCCGCAAGGTGGTCCACATCTCAAAAAAGGTTTTGTTGCCCAAAGCAGTCTCGACGTACATTCCGTTCAGGCGTCTTACTTCTGCTCTAATCACAACAGAGAGCTCTTAAACTCTGTTACGCCTGCCGGCCATTTACGCCGTCTCTTCAAAACCGTAGAAAGGTTTCTTGCATACCGTTACACAGTCCTGTGGCGAAACCGGTCCACCGATATTTTATATTCAGTTATGGAACCATAAAATGCCGATCCGCTATTGCTGGGTGTCTTCATTCTATAAGATATACTCTGAATAAGGCCAGTGACCAATGGCTTCTCGACGAACCTTACACGTTTTCTTATTGCTTACTCGTAAATCTTCAATTCAGCTTGATGACAAAATCTATTTGAACTAGTTCTATCAACCATTATTCGATTCGAATAAGCGGTTAAACCCTGCCAGTGAAGACCACAGGAGCTTTATGGAACATAAAATACGAACAAACTTTAATATAATATATACCGGTATTGTAATCCCTTTTTTAAAATACGATTCACCGGGTACGTTGGTTATTTACTTCTTTCAAGCGGACCTCAGAGTTCGAACACATGCCAACCATGTGACCCAGAACATCACGTGATGGCCTGATTACATCGCACGGAGACAGTGCTTTCAGCTTATTGATTTCGAATAAGCGAATAACACCATATGGCGTATCAGTTTCTAGATGGTTTAATATCTTCATGATTGAGCCGCACTGTATTGCAAAGCGACCTACTATGATGGAACCGGACAGCGTTGCATACCAATCACTGGTCGGGAGTGGTAAGGCAGACTGGTAGCTACACAAACAATTTCTATAATTCTAAAATAGCGCCTGTTTTTCTTTAAAAAACAACAAGCGTTCCGAATTAACAAGTTTTGACTCAGAATGGAATTGCACAAAATACAGTGGAAACAAAAGAACAAATATCAAAATGTCATTATGAGTTCATATCGTGTGTGAACTAGGGAACTGCAAAGTTCTCTGTACGGGCCTATTTTAGTAAAAAAAAATCTAGGAGATACTACTAACAGATATGTCGACGCTTTCTGATATGGCAGGTTCAGTGGTACCATTTCATTGGTACAGGATTCATGAACATGCTATTTCACTCAGACTTCCTCCGTTTTACCGACATACCGACTTTATCTATAAATCCCTTTCCTGTACGCAGTCAGATGACATATAACTAATAGGTATTCGTTACCCATAAAAGTGATCATCCTTTTCAACCATTAGGTATGATTACTACTTATCACCATCAAGCGAGCGTTACCTTGACATTGGACAGAGTACTCACCAATCTCTCAAACTATGTAATATAGCAATGAAAGCACCTAGTGCCAAGTGCTCTTAGTTTGTCCTGAAGCATGTACAAAATTTGTTTACAAATCGTTTCCTGTTAGATTTCGCACTGGTAACTTCTCAAGCACAAATATTGATATTCTCAGAGCATCTCCTAAAGTGACTTATCTATAGTTTTCCAATTCTCCTTCACTACCATTCACTTGTGCTTGTCAATTTTGTGGACAATTAGATGTGGGTATTAGAATTAATAAATTTGTTAGATTTTTCGCTTTAAAATAGTTTGTAGTTTCTAGAAAATGCTTTAGAAAAATGTTGAAACCTTATTCGCAACTCAAAAATAAAATTTATTACAGCTGAATGTATTTCTGAAGTAAGAATACCCTGTCCTTCAAACTCACTGAGGAGACCAAAGGAATGTGCATTAAAGCTTCGCGATGCTTCAGGGGTCAGCAGTTGTCCGGTCTCATCATGGAGGAAGCAACATGATTGGACACATAAGTCTTCGATCGGCCTAGGAAAGATAAGAACCTGTGTTAAATTCCATAGCTTCTCTGAGCACAAAACTGCAAACGGTTGAAAAAGGAAGGTACTGGGTTTGCTCTTGATTCATCATTGTTTCACCACTTCTCGATTGGTCATTTTGTCATATTCGTACTATTTACAGTTCAGCCTCTACCGGTCAAACTGGTTTACCTATTGTACCTTCAAAATCAGAGCTACTCTCTTGCCTAAGGAAACCATCTCCATGATAAGAGAATAGCTTCAAACTTCCGAAATTTTGGAGGCTAGCTACAATCATACCGTTCCCCAAAACATCCTTATCTTTTACCCCATTAAAGGGTTTGGTATTTATAGCCTTAATATTTGTTGTTCCAAAGCTTAATCAATATGTTTTCCCCAGTACCCTACAATAGGGCATAAATATGATGTTCAGTTGTTCGCCGAGCTTGGCAATTGTATTGCAAATGTTTCAGCACCAATCAAGGTGATATTCTCAATCGGTAACAGAATGTCACCTCGATTGGTGCTGTAACGTTTGCAATACAATTGCCAAGCTCGGCGAACAACTGAACATCAAATTATACCACCAGAGCTACAAAAACAACAATCAACATCGTTGTTGACCAAAATGTCAGGGTATAAACATTTCAAATAAGCGATTACTTTTAGCAATCAAGTGAAACTGATTCTCTTTGGACTTGGGCTCTACCCGTGTACGTTCAATGACTAAGTAAATGAATTATCCTGTAAAATAAATGCAGCTTAATTTCCCTGAGTATTCTTTAGCATTCAACTTTATTTCTTGGTCACTGTTGGTAATGAAAATGTAATCTTTTGAGTACCTAAACTAATGACCAGTTTGGTTATTCAAATATTTCTCTAGCAGAGTAAAAATAACTAGCCTTGGAAAAACTTCATACAGACCTTCAAACATAAATAAGTCGTGAGTTTTCAAAGCGTTGTTTGGCAGATTGAAGTCTTATTTTGAAACTGTGAAACATTCAGCAGTCTCGGTGGGTCTTGGACCCTCGTATAGACGCCGTAGGTCACCTTGTCAAGTGTGCGCTGTACAAAAGCATAGGTGGAGCCCATTATAGGACTTCAAATTGATAAACAACAATTTAATCAATAAACCTTGCCCTAAACGTTCGTTCGGTTGACTCCGGTTAAGTCCAGGAAAACAATCTTTCGTCACGGTCAGCTTACATGCCATCTGGTGGATGCGATATGCCACTGTAAGTTGGATAGGTGCGTCGAGTGTGAAAAGATCAGTGCTATCGTTGTTGCCTCGCAACTGAGCTGGTAGAGCGTGCGTGATATAAAAGCGTAGGCGGCGTCCGTGCGTGTGTTTGAATCCCACCGAGGCTGACGACATTTTCACAATTCCTGAGTACTTGAACGAGCTTTGTTTCCGCGACGCTTACTTTCCTCACATAAGTCCAATAACTATTTTCCCTCTCCAGCACAGGTTTCGATTTCTTGTTTCTTATTAAACCATTTGTTTTTATTCTGATCTGAGGTTCTTCGCTAGAGTGTTTATCAGATTCAGTTTCAATCAACGGATCCCGATCTGGATAAAAAGACACCACTAAAGCGGAGCAGAATTACAACAGTAACATCACTCCAACCTTCTCGAACTTAGTGATCGATATGGATGGCGTTCAAATAATTGCTGGACCGCATGAATTAAAGAGCATATTGTGAGATTAGTATGAATGACGAATCGTGTGCTACTCTGACTAATCAATGGGGATATACCGTTCAAAAATCGCGATGGTCGTTTTGTCAACTTAATCAAACAAATAAGTAATCGATATACTCTCCAATCCTGCACTCTATCATTAAATCAGTTTTCAAGATTTATATTCTGATATGAAGTGTTAAAGTAACTCAGGAATTCTATATTTGTGTATATGGTGCATATGGCGTGACGAAAGTCATTTATACTCTGTGTATTTTACGTTTCAATAGCTAACATCCGAATGTTGCCTGTGGACAATCAATCGAGTTGGGTAATCAAACTTGGGACAGATGCTCCCATTTACTAGTTTGATCATGAATAAAACCTGTTGGGTTACTGAATTAAACAGAGCATAATAAACAGCAAATTTAGGAACACTCACACCTATTTCATATTTTCAAAGTTATTCTCTATCTTTTGATTGGCAGAGAAAAGAGACAGAGATTAAACCTACAGAATATATCTATGACCTTTTGAATGATGGACGTTAAACAAAGGGTTCGGTGAAACGGCTACTGTACCCGTGTGGTGTAGATGAACAATGCGATCCAAAGATGGGCAGGATGCAGTCAAATGCATTGTTGAGTGACAATGCTGGAGCCAGGTTACGAGTATAGGTAATCCAAAGATGCAAAATCTTTGTGGACGGAAAATTGGAAATTGTTTTATCATATTCGTTTTATGAAAAAGTTGTTATTATAAATATGCAGTTCTTCATTTTATAAAATAAAGTATTACAGTTTACATATAAAGCAGGTGATTTAAGGAACGATTAGCAATTTTAAATCAGATAGGCATCTAATTTGTTCTAGTTTGTTTCGAATTGGTGGAGGATTTTTTGGAGTTGGGCTCCCCTTACTTGTAATTAACGGTTATATTCTTCGTTTTCATTCAACGAATACTCAAAATGGGTATAATATAGATTGCTGGAATATTCTCCTTGTTCGCTGAAACGATCATTGAAGGAAATAGCTGTGTTCAATTATGTATTCCCGAACTTTAACATCACCACAAGATTATGGCTATAAACAAAAGACACAATTCATACAGTAAAATCAAGTGGGAGGAGAGGGTGAGAGTTTAAATCATTTAGTTAAACTAATTATATCTAACGATTATTCAGTCATCGTTTGATTTTCTGAGCAACGTTTGATTAGGTCGTATCATCGGGCCATGGTTACCTTAGTATATGAATGATCCACTTATGGTTGCACTGTTCGGTGTAGTTGATTTGAATAGCTACCACCTCGACCGCTTAAATCGTTAATGATCCTTTCAAGTTCCTGGAGTGTTTGATACAGTAACGTATCTGCTCCTCTTGAGGGAATAGGGCGCAATTTGAGGTTATATTCGCATTCCGTTCTATTCGATCAAAACCTCGGCTGTTGAATACCCCTAGGAGTTGTTGGGTTATGTTCTCTTCTATGGCTATAAACAAAATTGTTATCAACAGACGTGCAAGATGGTAAGCAGCTTTACTGTGGGCCGGTTCAGTACCACGCCTAACCTAATGGGTCCTTATGTGGTTCGTCCCTCATTGTAACAGGGCTAAGGTAAACGGTTTCAATTACTGAAAAGCAGATCTTCGGGACTCTGGGGTTCACCCCGTCTTCTGTTCATCAAACAAATATGTGTAATAAAAAGACTACAAATGGCCTATTGAGCCAGTCCACTTCCAACTGACATCATTTTCTGCCTTTGTTAATCATTGTGTTATTTATCGATGCAACCATGACTGAGGGTTGTATTTAGTCCAGTTATTATTTCACAATCATAAATAAGCTCAGTCGTCGTGTGAACTAACATTTTCATAGACAAATGAGGACAAATTACTGTAAGAGAAACGAAGCCTGGAATCAGTCAATTTCTGTAACAAACAAAACGTTCCCGGTATTGGCTGATCTCTAATCCACGTAGTTCAGATATGTTGACTGATATATTCGATCAGTAACAGTATACTGGCTCGATTTGTGCGTTCTACTACCACCTGCTTTGGGAGCCGTGCCAATTTCCTCGGAGTTACATGACGGACGGTCTGAAAGGTAATTCTCTACAATGCACATATTTCAGTATAACCCATAGAAATTTTTATTTACACAAACCTTTGTCAGAAAGTGTCACTTAATAAATTATGAACGAGGTGGACGACTGAACAAAGATCAGATCTCAATGGCTGTTGAGTCGTACGAACTACGGAGAGATTTTTCGAATATTTTGTTATATGTGAAATTTAAATTCCCAAAATAGATCATTCCACGAGGCGCCACATATGAGTCCAAGAAATGATGACTCATAACATTATTTGCTTCTTCAATCTCACTATCGTCAATTAAAGAAATGGTGATTCATCATGTGTCTAAGGCAAATTGGTGAGTTGTAAGTGATTGATCGATCACAGAATAACGAATATTCAGTTCCAATGAGTGTAATGTGCAGTAAGGTTTGTCCTAATCTGTTACGTCTGGCCATAAACCAATCAGATGTGCATGACTGGTGAATTCCGGATGTGAACACTGACTAGAGGTAAAATAAGGTCAAAATGCTATGAACTGAATCACGTGATTTGGTATAAAGAACACAACACACCACATTAGTTCACAAAATGTCTGCTCACATAAAACTATGTTTTAAATATTTTGTTCACACGTAGTCCGTATTTGTACAGTAATAACTGCTGGTTATCTTTAGTATATTTCATTCTTCCCTTCATTTAACCGAACAAGTTTTGAACATTTTTCCCAATGCTATTATACAGCAGACATTCGTGGTGAAACAATAGAAAAGTTGAGGAGTGGGGACTAATTTAATGCCCATTGAACACAGACAGAGTGGTTACAACGCAACAAGCCGGGAAGACACTCGATTCAAGCGGTATGGTTAAAGGATAGTTTATGTCGGAGGACGAGGATACATGGAGCATGAATCTCGCTTCCTCAACTAGAAATCTCACTCTCTGTCTGGTATGTGTGTGATCCAGCACGATGTTTTTGATCCACATTTATTTTTATCCCCTACTACTTATTGGCCCAGGGTTATCCAATTGTCCTGCTACGGGTGGCAAACCATACCATGCGGATTGAAACGACTGTTGTGAACATCCTAGTTCCCTTTTCGGATGTGCCAGTGTTGTTCACAAGGTCTCAGATAATCAGTAAATGAGAATTTGAGTTTAAGGTTCAGCTTCTAACCGTTTTCTAGCAAGATGTAGGGCTAGTATTTGACTTACAAAAACTCATGAGCAACGGTGAGCAAACGACAACATTGTGCATCCTAAATGGTTGCTGTTTGAATTTCGTATTTTTGCACAAACCGTATTCGCAGAAAAACTGTTTTTTGGCTGAATAGACCCAAATAAATGGAGCGCATTTAAAAAAGCTCTGACTGACTTTGCACTTGCGCTGATCACTATGAGCTGGATCAGATTTACTTCAAGCGTTTCAAAACCTACAGACAGACAAATATTGTCTCCAAATTCGTTACATTGATAACTACAGCTACGTATTTAACCCCTCAAAGGTTACTGATTTCGACCTTACATTATTATTCAATTTCTTTCTTGACTTCCATTCTATTGTTCTTGAATAGTCAGGATTACAGTTTGTAAATCTGGACAATTTCAGATCATTTAGTTCAACTTAATGTCTTTATAAATGCCGAATAATTGTACAACTGTTTGGACTCTCGGAAGTATTATTATTGGTTAATCCCTGTTTGAATTCAGTGGAATGTCATGTATTCTTTTACGGTTAGAAGGTCTTCTTTAACCCCAAAGATATGTTACTAATTTTTTTCATTTATTTGTCAGTATTCCCAAGATGAAATTTCAAAATAATTGGTTCCGGAAATAATCAGCCACGGAAAAACCATTGCTTCCGAAATGTCGATAGATAAAATCACCTGCTAGAGGTCTGCCAAAACACTTTCCAAATGCCACACACTACTCATATAATCTGACCTCTGTACTTGCTAACTTCAATCAAGTGCCCAAACTATGAACATTTTGGAAAGCTCGGACATAGTGAACTTCCAAGGAACCTCTTCAACCCTCTATGTGTCAAGTGTGGCGTTGTTTTTGTTCCTTTCAATTTCTGCAGCTTTTTTTTATTATCCCCATCATTTTGTCCTGTACCCCGAACCAATCCCTTGTCAATAATAATGTTATTACGCCGGAAACCGACTTGGTTTCAAGTGGGTATGCTATATATATCTTGCACTCACGTTCAAAAAAATGATAAAGGGATTGATTGAGGATTTTGCTTAAATCAGAGCTCATCAGTAGTGCACATTCACCGTTCCATCCAGCCTTTGAACCCCGGATCGATCTCACGGAAGGTGTGTCACCAATGTGCTGCTCAGAATACACTGCAGCTAATCAGAACTGCCAATTCATGTTTGTTCAGCCTTCGACGTAAGGGTGTCATCAGTAATTTCCTTTGGTTCAAGAACAATGAAAGCAGTCACTTTGCACTAAATAAGTCCAATAAGTCAAATTGGACGTAATTTCAAAATCGCTATGTTCTGGCATAATTAGCAACAATAAAATAAGCTGAGGACAGCAGGTGAGTATGTGGCTTTTGTAACGTCAACCGAAATACCATACGAATAAAAAACCAAATGTCCATTGTCGCATGGGTGTCTGACTTACTGGCTACAAGTGTATGGTGTATGTAACACACGAATAAAAGATGGATGACACAACAATTGTACAAAAATGTCGTGGTGGATCAGAGTGCGGATTTTTATTTGGTAACGTTCATAAGACCAACAATTTCGGGACTGCATGTTCACACCTCAACTGTGCCATTGCCACTTTCTACAATTTCTTAGATACCTTTAAAATGGTTGCTGTCTGCAGACTGAAATACTGACTGCACAATCGCCTCTTTTTCCTTTCTATTCACTTCCTTCCAAACACAGACGGAAAAGTAAGCCAGTGATGACGGAGTTCGAACATCCATTTGTCGAAAAATAATTTGAACTTGTTTACTACTATGTAGTTATCTACCCAACAAAACGAGAGAGAACAAAAAATGTAGCCCCGATTGATCTATCGAAATATGAAAATTTTCCATTCTAATTTGGTCGAAATTGATGGTTGCAAACTGTTAACATTTGTTTATCCTTTTGGATTGGTTTTTGAACCAAACGAAATGAAAAAATCAGAAAATAGGTTTTTAGAATTTTTCTGAACCATTGAATTTCACAATAAGTGAATTCAGAAGTAATAGTATCATTCGTGATGCTCTGACTCTTCCTTTGCATTCGTAACTGAAATGAAATCAGTTTTGCTCTGTTGTCACCTTGCAAATCGGATCAACCTGCTTCGTTCAACTGATGAATATAACCTAGAATGAGCAATCATTTGCATCTGGCTACTTCATGCATTCCTTTTCGGTTCTCTTTGTGCACATGCTTGTTTGAATTTGGCACTGGAAGGGCGTGGCACAAAAATGTTCAACGTTCCCAACATATCTTCTCCTTGAATTCACAAATCCGTTCGAACCAGATGGGGAACACAATCTTCACACAAGATCTGAAAGATCCAAGTGAACGCTAGTTTCAACAAAGATTATAAAAAACCTTCGTGTTCGGGTTGAATGACGCACTTACGGAAGACCAGAAAACCCAGATATGACTTTTTTATCACACATTTTAAATAGAGAAAATAACTCAGACACATCTAGCCACTTGAACGTCATGGCGATAATCTGTTCGGCAACTGCTGTATATTTGGAGAAGATAGTGATGCGCCAAAAATATCTCCAACCAACAGACATTTGTTATACCGATAGCGAGCGCTATGAAGAACTCGCGTAGCTGGGAAAGCAAGTTGAGGTCAAATCCTTATGTTGGGAAGAAATTGCTTTGCCCTTCAAACGGTCACAAACTACCCCATAATCATGGACATCAGCTTATTTTCGGAAAATAGACGAGATTTTATCGGTGTATCAAAACATCCAGATACTTGTTTCACAATATGAATGTGGGTATTCGTTTTTTAGCACAACTGTGGATGATAATAATAAGACAGACTATACGCGGATTAAGTAGATTAGTGATGAAACAATAAATGCATAGTTGCGCTAATCATTTTCATTAGTTCGTTGGTTTCATTGCAAATAAAATCACGCTTAGGGCGTTTCCATAGGCTGCATCCATCGCTTTCTAAAAGTTCATTTATGACGTTGTGTACCAGTAACATGAAACCAAATGATTGAATTATGCAGTAATATTATGACTGAAGATTTTATGAAGGTAAACTTCCGAAAAAACGCTGACCATTTATATTGCGCAAGCCACTATTGAAGCTTTTTAAATTTTCCTTGTCCTGTTGTGATGATTTATTTGGTTCAGGTGAAATGTGTCTAATAGCACAATGTTCTTAGACGAGCGTACTTGGAGATAACCGTTGCTTTGATGCCCACGCCAAGAGCAAACTACAATCACACATACCTATAATGCATCATTCAGAATTAGAATTTATTAGAGTAGAAATAATGTTTATATTGATCTGAGCAAACTAGTTTATGCACATGTGGCTAAAACAATTAGCCCACTCTAAATGGCACGTACTAGAAGACAAGTGCTAAAATAATAAAACCCTGCCTTCACGTCTTCGTATCTTTTGTACACGTTCCAACAAATTGTGTGTTTGAAAATAAGGAACTAAATCCTGGATTCTGCCGTTTTATTGGTGTTCTTATCCATGCGTCTTTTTGTGAAACAACGTACGTAGGCTGCGCGGTCAGACGTTTACTCGTGAACACCACCTCACATGGTTAAATACAGGAACGATAAGATCACTGATTAGCACATTCGTTTCACACCTAGTTGAAACAAATCACACTGTGAATGTGACTGAGGTATTCCAACCGCTGCATCGGGTTCGTGGTTAACCAACAAATCCGGTTGGACGTTGTGTGCCTGACACAGCGGAGGCGGTGTGTGAATTCTTCTGCACAACCTCCTTCTGTGTACGCAAAGAATTTGTGCAGGCACGTAAGCTCCCCTCCGACAAACAATTGCCCTCGCACCCCGTAATCCGAGGATCTTGACGATCGGATGACCTGACAATTGTGTGACTTTATCCGGTCCAAAGACGAAATTGGCCCGGATTAACCCATGATTTTAAGTTTCCTTTTCCCAAAATAGTGGTTTGGTTTTTGTGGTGAAGTACTAATACATTTATAAACATCTTTTTATTAATTGTTATGAAGTGGCATGATTATGAACCACTGAAAATGAGCTCGTTTGGCATCTATGGTTCTCTATGACATGTGCTCTGTGGTTCTGTTTAGGCAATGTTTTTAAATCATAACCCAAGTTGTTTTTTTGTATATGACAACACTCTATGTCATGTGATCGATCCCCAATATTCTTCATAATCCCCAAATACGGCAATAAAAGAGCATAAAATTTAATTTTCGAGAAAACGGATGACCATACTTATTGGACGAAACCGTGTGCTTACCTTGTGAATTGAATGAAACTTTTGATGTAAAACTGAATCGTAATATCAAAAGTTAATTTTGACTTGGATAGAGTATTGTTATTCCCATCGATTCGGAGAGTGATTCCTTATAATTGGGTTCAGTTATTAAGTTTACTCGATCAGGCAGACCAATGTGAAATCAGTACACCACTCACTCAGCTTTAATACCTGTGAATTATGCACGAAAGAGCACACTTTTTTATCTTGAGAATAACTTGTTTCTGAAAATTAATCTTGGGAAGTAAATGCTACCTTACCATTTTATACTCCTATTTGCTTTTCATTTTGGACTCATCCCGTATTAAATCATATTATTAAAATGATTTCCGTCACCCATTAACACATATACGGGGCATGGGTAATACTTTTGATTCACTGACCCACTATTAACTCTAAATGTGTCAAGTGATGTCAACTTTCAAAGGTCCTGCTAATGACACCTGACTGTGAAAACGGTTATGTCCTTCATGGTGAACCACCTTCAGAATTGATGAATGCAACCAGAAACTGGATAAAATTTCGAAGAACAGCACACCAGTGAATGGGACGTGAGAGAATAAATGAAATGATGTTTGATGTCATGCAACATCTGAATTCTACGATAAAAATAGAAACAACGTTTGTCGAGGAAACGGGAAATCATTTAATCGGAAAGGATCTCAGCAGCTATCTCGCACTTATATCTGCTGTAATTGAACATACACATTATACCAAAATGTGAGTGAAATGAAGTCAGCTGGTCTAACAGTTTTATTGCTGAATACAGAAAAATGTAAAACATCTTTTCCCATTTATCCGTTTCATGAATACAAGAAGACATATAAGGACCGAATTTATGTTGACCACCAATTGCGCGTGCTCTCACTTAGCCGTAAACGCACATTTATATGATCATGTAAAACGAAGAAGCAAAATAAGGTGGTGGGCAAGTGAATCGCTTCATTTGTGTTTGATTCGGAGTTGAGGTCAAGTTAAAAGAGAAAATTTGAAATGGAGATGGAGTGGTCCGAACTATGTGGTGAATGTGATGGACGGAGGGGGAGAGAAGGTTGTCATGCTAAGGTAGGGTGGTATCACGTGTGACATCATCACTACCACGGCAACAAGAATTGCGTAACAAATGTTTTTGAACAAATAATTGCGGTTTCCAGCGATTCACAAATATCGCTTATAAGAATCGCAACGTCCGTGAACTTCGAGGCCTCGAAATGGCTTGTCTATATAGGGACCGGAATCTAACAAATGATGACCAATCGCAGTATAAAAGGTAGTTTTCCTCGGCGAAAACCACGGAGTTTCGGGATATGTTCACAAATTCTGGTTGGTAAATGACGTTCTGTCCTTCCGCAGTTACATTGAAACAAACAGATACAGTTGGAAAAAACACTAACGATCCAGATTAGTGCGTGTCAACAGCAAGCCTGTTCCTCTATTTCCTAAGAAGAGAGATGTCTATATAGAACTGCATTTCTAAAGAACTCATTTGACAACAAAGATATCTCGTCGTTTAACGCACGCCGTGGAAAGAATTTATGGTGCTGCAAGACGAATGGTTGTCTACGGGATGTTTCGTTGTCTCACACGCACTAACCGAGCGTGTGTGATCAAATGCTATCTGTCTGTGATGTACAGAGTAGTGTCAAAGTAAAATAAAAAAATGTGTCTAAACGAAGAGGTTATTGTAGTCAGGCGGTTATTGTTTGTTCAAAATCATAATCACCGATATTTCCAACATGTGTATATTGTCAGTTAACTGTTGCTCAAGCACAACCTGTTACATTTGGATGTCACCCAGTGTAGTCTCGGACCCGTAGCCTGCTAGCAAAGTAGAACAACAGTACGCAGGGTCGGATAGATTTCTAATGATCGTTCACAATCAAACGTATGTTCAACAGGCCATCAATAGAACTAACAGCCAATCAGGATAGGGCCCATGTCGGCCGGCTGTATCAGCATAGGCAAGTGCGTGAGGTTGATCGATTTGAGTAGATATCAATCGATAACGTTTGTGGAATGAGCAAATTATCGATGCGCAAACTGAAAAAACGTACGCACTTAAGCCTCATGCACCTATGCAACACAACCATCATTCTGACGACTGACTTCACTGTGGTTCATAAAATAATTCAAACGGAAACGAAATATTCTTTCTTGTTTCGAGTATAAAACGTAGTTCCAGCGTGACCTCAATATGTGATAGTAAAAACGGAAGAGTGGGGGTTGTGGCATGGGTGTATACAGGTTTATTTGGCATAGGAAAGTGACGGAAGATTTGATTTGATTATATGTGATAAAATCTTTGTTTAAATGAGGCATGTGATGGAAAACTAGGACGTGCTGAACAGCTGTTTAGATCTAGTCAGATCTCAACAATCCATCGAATCCATTCACCAAATGGAAAACAAACCCGTGGTTTCACAGTTAGGAAGCAACATACTGCCCACTCGAGCACTGGACACCTGATCTGACCGTTCCTCATTTTGAGTGTATACGATGTAGCTTAAACCATCTTTCATTTCAACACTAACCTCCAGGGTTAATACTCGATCTGAATCTTTTACAACTCTATTAGATGTAAAGAACTTAGATTGTTAATCGGCCAATGGAAATTATCCGATAAGCTAAATTAGCAAACGAGTTTCCTGAGGAATCTTGGTGCGCGAGCCCTGAACTGACAGGCATACACGATAGTAATATGGAATGACTTGAATAAGCTACAATTCCTTTGTTGCACCTACATAGCAGAGATTCCAAATAGGATTTGCAGAACAGAGATCTTTGGAACAAACTAAATGGTAATTTATCGGCTTTTGAATCAGGTTCATACATATACAAAAACATCACCTGAGGTAAACACTGGTTTTCCGCTAAATACATTTTGCTACAGCAATTCGGATAATATGCATATTTGCTCAAATGTGAAAATTACATGCTTGATACAATAAAATAGAAATGTAAAACAATTACAAAAATGCCAAACTAAACTGATGATATTTGATCGATACTAAAATGTTACCTACTTCATCGGCTCAGCGATGGCATAATATTAGTTTAACAAACACCCGCGAAAGTGAAGCCGGTTTCATTTGACTGTATGTTTACGAGAGGGTATAGTTTGTACCGGCTCTGAAAATGGATTCACTTATCCCCTAAGCGATATTGCGCATTGCATTTCACACTTGCCTTTGTCGGAACTGAGTTGATCACCTCTAAACACAAGCATCTTTATGAGAAAGAAATACGTTTGTAGATTCGTCGGGGCTGCTACTCAGACTGATTGCCTAGACTAAAGTAGGGGATTCTTTTATAGTTCCACACCATCCTAAACCTTGCTGACCAAAGCTTAATTGCAAGATTTTGTTAGAAATCAGGTGTACTGCTTATTGTAGGCTACATCCTTGAAATGTGATCTAAACGTTAAGTGTGCCCACAAATGTCCCGTTAAGTCACGTCCAGCTACGTCAGATCAGAAGTAGCTTTGGGTACTCATATGGGGGCATTTTAAAAATGTATACTATGTATGCAAATAATAAACTACAGAATCCGGCAATCCGAAAAGTCCAATGAAGCGGATATCAACATGTTTAACTTAGCAGAGTGTAGCGTTTGTGCTTTGAAACTTTCTTAAAGTCAAAGTCCAGAAGGGCTAACTGAAGAAAACCTGATCGGAGGGCAGCTTTGAATTTTAGGCATATAAAAATGCGTCTACAGCTTTTTAATGTTCGGCCCTATCAGTGGATGATGGGTTTCCGAAAGTATCTTTTCATGCATTCTGATCAAATGATGTATCCAGACGCAATGCAAGCGAAACAAAAAACCTTTTAGGTGCTATTTAAGTGGAAAAATATGTCTAAATAAATGAGGACAAGAAAGAAAACATTGTTAAAAAAGAACTTGTAGAAGGGTACAAAAAGAATCGGGAACTTCTCACTTTATGGCTTAATGGCTTTAATAACTTGTCTGCTCACAGAATGCTTCCAAAATATTGTCAAGATCCAACATCAAAAATGACCGTTTCTTTTCAATGTTGATGTTTATTTGAATTCATTACTAGCAGAAGCGGATGAATAATTATTAGTTGGGCCCCCAAATGGTTAACCTGCAAATGAAGGAAAATAATCTCTAGAATTGGAAGAGATTACTGAAGAGAAACATGTTATGGACCAGGTTAAAAGGTGGTTTATCTTTCTTTGAACTTCTACATCCCTTTCAGAGATGTCATAAACCAATAAATGTGGAAGAATGGTGAAATTCTTTTCAATTAAAGTGGAAAAAATTGCACGGTGTACAAAAACGTAGGGTAAAACTATACCGATAAAGGTTCCTGCGATTGAAGAATATGACTTCCCTTTAATTTTATACTTCCAAGTAAACTGTAGATTATTTCACTTCTACTTTTTTTCCGTGATACTAGTGACTGCCCTGTAAGATGCGATTGCCTTTAAATGCTCGTATGACCCTCGCTCTAGGCTGTTTTTGTTGGTTCAATCCATTTGTTAATTTCCTGAATACCGGTTCATATTTTCTATGAGAGCAAGCATCTGATAACGGGTATTCCAACTGATTTAACACACCTAATTCAGCTCTTGTAAAATGTGTGATGGAAGTAAGATATATGGAAGGTTGTTGCTTGTTACACAATCACCGAATTTCTTCAACAGCAGAATCAAAATACTGTCAGTACATTTCCTAAGGATCAAGTTAGACAGTGAATCAGAACCGAAAACTTGATTTATCTCAATCCTTAGCACAGTTTTCCTCTGAGATACTTAATAAGCATAGCACAATCGATGGGGAAAATCGATTAATGTCTCTTCCTGGAAACATTAACTCTTATGGTTTTTTTTCCTTTCCCCCCGATGAGCAAGCTATCAAAGATTTAATGAATGCCAGAAAAAATAATATTTTACTACTTATCAAGGCCTTTAACTACATATTTCTTTTTGGCGCAGAATCACGACGAAACACCTTAAAAGACAGTGAATTCGAATTGTATATGATGCTTGTTTTTTTTCTCTGTGTGTACTTAGCTCAGACGCCAGATAGGTCGACTTTTCAATCATGGATAAAAAGAGAAAGCTCTTTTAGAATTGACCACTGCTTATCTACTCCTCCGGTAATATTGTTCAATAATCAGAGAGTGTTTGCATTACATTTGCTTACTTCGTGGTGACGGCATTTGGTATGCTTTAGAACAGTAAACGATACCTACCCCCAAAAGAAAGCTTGAACAATAATGGTCATATGTTCTTACACCATTAGATACAATGCGAAGCAGAGGAAGAATTATCTCTTCAGATTTTTCAGCTTATTTATTTAATTCTTGGCCTCAATGAACGTGATAATACACAAAGCCCTTTTTTTTCCCTTTCCTATCAATCTAGCGATTATCCAGTTTCTTTGTTCCATGCATGATGCACAGGAATTTTTGAAAATAATCCAATCGGCTGGTGGTCTGTTTTCTTGTTCCGTTTCCTTATTTCACTTCCAAATGATGCGAATCGGTTATTGATCGACACTTTGCCATTCGGTCACCAGGTTCTGTAAACAAGGGAATATGAGAGGAATTGGGGCGCACACAAGCGACGATTTTACGAATGTGTTTACCTGCACACTCTCAAGTGTTTCTAACAATAAGAAAGATCTTACAGAGTGCCTCTTTGAAAGCAGCTACTCAATGAAATGCTACTTACTGCTTCCATTATGCGACGGTTTTGCGACAGTGAAATGAAACAAAAATATTAAGCAGGGCCTTGAGGGAGTTATTTATTCACGGATAGCTTGCACAGTTGGATGGCTGTGAAAGCGTATTGTTCGGAATAAATGCTAACCAGTACCACTGGATCGCTTGGCCATTTAGGTTATTAAGGGCCTGATAAGCATTGTTCCTCCAAGCCTACTGGGAGCTTAGTCTTGCGTTCATTCTGGATGGTGAATGACAATGATAATCTCGAATACCTTTAGTTCTAACCAACTCATGTTTATTAAAAGGGCAAATTCGTCGTGTATATGTCAAATGAAGCGTGAACTGAAAAGCTAGAAAGCAATGGATAGCTGTTTCGACCTGACTGGGTCTCATCAGCGGTGCTAATCCGTCGATCCAAGTGAGAATCGAACCAGGAACCTCACAGGCAGACCGCAAGCATGCTACCCACTCGGCAATCAGGCAGCTGATCAGACCGTTTATTCATTTTCCATTTACACTTCATAGCACAACCCATCTTTGCAAGCTTTTACAGGCCACAGGCCTCGTTCCTGATTGGTTAGTTTCCACTGTACTCCGTCAATCCTAAAGGACTAATGATCATTTCTTGGTTCACCGAATCGAAAGCCACCTAAAAGTCAACGGAGCAATTGATCGTCGACCGTTATAGCATATATCCGTGCTCCGGCTTTTAAGCAACGTAAAGATTTAGATCAATGAGACCAATTTCAAGGCGGAACCTAGGTTGGTTGGGTATTGTTCGTTGGTGGCGTTTGTTAGAAAAGCCCTTCCTGAGGTTGAACTTGAAGACCGTTGCAGTGGTATCGATCGAACGTATTCCTCTATGGTTCTGAAGGTAAGCAATCCTCTCCCGGGGTTGTCAACAAAGTCTACGGACAAGGACGCTTGATAGATCACATTTTGATATGCCTGCAGATGACGCGTTACGGATTGACAGGTAACGCACCAGATTCGCATCGCGTTTGAGAAGATGCTGGAAACGCTCGGTTCACAACTCTATTGTGGTCGGATTATCTGA
>UZAN01040149.1:0-36432 GCA_900618425.1 Echinostoma caproni
GTTAGCATAGGAAACAGTTACGTAATGGAAACCGATTAGCAATGGTAGAAAGAGAGTTAGACATGGTTACGTAATACGAAAAAGATACTACCAGAAATGAATTCGAATAGACGCAGAAAGTTAGCGGAGTAAAAAAATGTTCAACTAAGTAGGTAAAAGAGAGCCACGTAATAAGAAAATGAGAAGAGCGAAGTGTCAACGATGATGTAAGAGAACAGTTGAGATGATGGGAAGGAAAGGGGGAGTTACCATGGTAATAACAACTGCATCACAAAGGCCTTTGTATGCATAGGTTAGGCTTTAAATGGCTAATGACAACCGCTTCATCAAACCTAAGCATCCTTGGGCTTCGTACTTTGAGCACAACGCGGAAAGCTTTGCGTTTGTCGATGCAGTGTCCAGTATCCAGCAAATGTCCTGCCACTGCGCTTGCTGTCAGCTTTCCTCCCCTGAATGATAAGTTATTCGGAACATGCTCACTCATTCTAGTCGACAGTCGGCACTGGACAGTGCTTCCTAGCTGTTCAGTTCAAGTTTCATTTGCCATATACACGACGAATAACCTTTGAAATCAGCTCAAATCCTCCATCACTCACTTGATACACCCAATTTGTTTCTTATTGGGCCATACACTTTTACAGCAACCTGGATACATCGCTATACCTAAGAAAAAACTAGTTATCAGACACAAGTATTGGTTGACCAGGTGGAAGATTTCTAGTTTATGGAGGACGTGTGACCTAGATATAGAATCGACAGAAACGAACATTCAGGAGACATGGCATAGACTTTAAAGAAACAATGTGGTATTTCATTATGAAACGGACAGCCAATGATACTGTACTCACATTATTGCTATTAAAAGTCAAGTCTACGATTTAAGTTCTTTCGCTCGGGATTCAATGTTCAACGAATACCACACAGGGTCTAGGCGAGACGCACAGTGCGTGGTTTTACAGAAAACCAATTTGAATACCACACAGTGTCACGTTACCCTGCAGTCAATTCATGTTTTGCATCTCAACGGCTGGGTGGCTTTTGCAAACCATGTTGAATCAATCCGGATTCGAATTTGATTGAGTTTGTTTCACCAGGAGAGAGATAGTGTGTGTGTGTGTGTGTGTTGTATGTGTGTTGTCAACAGAGATTACGCTGAAAGAATATTTTAAATTCATCGACTTTTTTGAAGATAAGTCTATTATTGGATCAGATGAATGTGGGGGGGGGGTAAGCCACTGTGTGAACGCTATCGAGCGTCACAGAGCTCACTTAGAAAACTCTGAAAAGAAAATCAGGAAACATCGAAAGGGGACTCAAAGCTAGTAGATTACGTTACAGACATGGACGAAAAATTTTCACAAAAGCGATGTACAAGAGCTTCATTATTTATGGAACAGTGTGNAAACTAGGGCTTACACAACGTCAGCTGGTCTCATTGGCAGCGAGGACTCCATGAAACCGGGTAGAGCACCAGGTGAACGAGTCAGAGAAGCACCAGTCGTTCCACAGTAAAGGTCAAAATGTTGATGATCGTTGAGTCTGTTTGGAATGATGAAAGATGAAACCCTGAATTGGTAACCATATATAAAATGTTTCCCCACTGGAAACCATTGTTGTTGCATTGTTGTCCTCGTCTGAAAAATTGTGTCCACCCAGAGGTTTACGTTCATTAATCTAATGCATACCTGACAATGCTCCATTGACGCTAGGAAATTTAGAGTCAAGCTGACACTGAAACAAGCAAACTGTAAAGGCTTGTATAATGAACAAAGTCTAACCAGCTAGCTTGTAACCAGCTTTTCTAGTCGTACATTCACGCTGAAATAGATTTACCGTATTCTTTCTCTTGGGGACCACCGCCGATCAGTGATTATTGACAATTGTTTCAGCCACATAATGACTGAATAGATCCTCGACCTGGTGTTTCCGCAGATTCCCCTTAGCAGCGCAGATTGGAGAATCTGTGACCCATTCGACCTGTAACTCTCTAACTAATTAGTTTATTAGATGCATCATTCTGTTGGGATGGAAAGCTCACGAATAAACAACTGCTCATTAGATGCTATGGAAATGTTTGTGATAACCGACAAAGAAAACTGGACAGCTGTGTCGCCCTGTTCGGGGCTCGTCAGCAGTGTGTACATTTTTGTGTCCCCATGTCAGGACTAAAACCGTGAATATTCGGGTCGGGACTTTAAAACCCTTACCCCTGAGCTTTAGAGTCGACGGTCACCACGATGTGGCGAGTGGCTAATCTGAGCTCGATACTCTAAATTTTCATCAAGTTTAATACCTTTTTTCTGTTAAAAATGGATTTTGATTTGCCATTTGTAAACCCCTACTTCGTCATTCATTCCGGGGACGTGTGCTCACTTCTGTCCCTAACACGGTGTGTGTGTGTGTGTGAAATTGGAAAAGCGGTCTCATTGGCAAGCTCTCTGTCTCATGGAACAGTTCGATAAATGCTGTATGAAATGTTAATCGCAGCGTGATCAGCTGATCCGATGCACGATCCAAGGAAAACAATGGTCCGGGCGCATTGTTACCGAATTCTCACCCCGGAGGAGGACGTGTGTTCGAATCCCACCAATACCACCGCCGGATTTTCCCTATTCTCTGTGTGTTTGTTGTACGGCAGCCCTTTAATTTGCCCCTTTGCCATTTATGAAAATTCTATCATCATATAGTAAAAAAGGAAACGAAGATGAAAAAGAAAAAATAATAAAGATTTGGAGATAATACAAAAAAACGGGAATCGAATTGGGCACAAAGCAGAGTTGGAAAGGTTGACAGTGCTTGTGTGTTTCACTACAGATTATTAAGCACAGTTTTGATATGTTTGACTTCAGAGGCTACCTAACCAAAAAAAGTAGAAATCTGTGGAATGATGAAACACTCACCAACACTCTTTGGGCAGATGCCACTAATTCCATGTGCCACGGCGAGTGGACACGTTTGTCAACCAATCAGAAAGAGGTCAGATGTGACCGATCAGATTGAAACTAAGCTCTTCGATGACAATCAGCTTGCTTGAGACAAAGCACCAGTTCACGTTTAGTGTAGTTTGCAGAAGCCATTGCGAGTCGAGGACAGAACCCTATTCTGTGTGAGCCAAAGGAGTTACCTTGCCTGGATAAAGCCCATCACAGTTGTGACAGATATTCAAGGTATTTTTTTTATTAATTTATTGTCATCATGGTTATTAAATAATCCGTACTATTCACTTGTTGAGGTACAGCAAAATACATCCGGGTACAAATTGTACAACGCGAACCTCCTCTACTCTCCATGGAAATTCCATATTCTTCGGAACAGCAATGCTTGCCCGGGCGCATTCATAAATCGGTTATCATAACGTGCCGTTCATTGGTGTGTCGGGCATGGCAAGCAGATTAGAAACGTTTTGTACACAACCGAGATAACGTTCTCAAAGCAATCTATCTTTAAATAGAATAACTGTAACCGTTTTGTGCTCAATCACACCACCCTGATGATCCCTCTGCCACACACATGCACACCCACGATGAGCCTAAATATCTTTAAAAACATTTTAGTTTCCACGTCAATAGTGAATGTGGCAAAAATGCGCCTGATGTAGGTGTGTGTGTGTGTCGGGGGGAGGAGAGGAGTTGATGCAAAACCACTCTCCATCCCGTTTTCAGAGCATCCTCTAAGATGCGTGAAATTCTCTCACTACTGCCTTTGGTTTTCTGATAAACTAGTTTTTTTATCTATAAAAATCATAAATATCCACGAACACAATGTTGTTCACACTGGATTGAGGTTGAGATGTGTGCCACTAAAGGTGAAGACCCAGAACAGCCACCTTGATTGCCGGTATCACTCGTTTGCAGTCAGAGTGTGCGGCGTATGGAATTCTCTCCCATCTGATGTAGTGTGTGCTCCTACAATTGAACTATTTAAATCGCAACTTGATAAAGCATTGGAACACTTTAAATTTCAACATCCGTGAGTGATCTCTTTGTGAAGTTATTCAAACATTCTGTAAAAATCCTATAGGGCATGATATGTTTTAGCTTTGTTAAATCGCCCATAATAAAACTTTGACTTTGACTAAATTAGCATAACATTCGTTGTTATGAGAACCAAAAGCGACAACATTCAAAGATAATCAGTGCTGGAAGGCTTTCTGACAGTAATCCGACGCGAAATTTATTGATTCGTATTGATTCCGCAGGTCAGCTGATCGGAAGGATTTATTGAAGATGTGTACGGGAACGATACGACCTGTGAGCTTAGGACAGCATAACAGAAACGGCGGGTGGGATGAAGACCTTCATCAAGAGTGAATGTATTGGACGGTTCAGATGTTTCTTGGAGAATCGAGGAGTGCTCAGTAGTCTTCGGGAATGAAACACGTTCGGATAGTTGGAAATGCATCCATTTGAAGGAGAACAACAGACTTAAGAACTAACAGAATTCGGGGCTGATGAGCCTAAGCGCATAAGGCCAGTTAATTAATTTTCTCATTGATTGAGACGCCAATTCGGTTTACGCTGTTAACACCTTGATTGTGGCCTAAGCGGAAATTGGTACCTTCCAAATGTGAGTTAATCGACATTCGATTGATTGCGGTATTGCTCAGTTTGAACACAAATTTCCAACATTAGCGCTAGAACTTGCACCAAAGCAGTCTACCTCAGCGCTAAAATATTTTTACATAATTTCATCATGTATGAATAAATACATAAACCACCCTGGTTTTCCAATGGTCGCGCTACGTATCTGTTCACGGTTCCTTGGAATTTATTACTTGGTTTCTGACATGTTCTCTCGACTTTCGTATCCCAGGGAATTATTACTACAGCTAAAGGATATTTATTTATCTTCTGTGTTATCCAACTCACATGGTTCTGCCCGAACGTGATTTTCTGCTCGGAGCAAGAAATTGTGACGGTTGGCAGACTACACTCGCAAACATTACTCCTGTGAAGATAACGGTTCTGTCATTAAACAGTTCCAACATTCACCCACTGTTTGGCAAACTGGCTGGTCTCACGGATCTACTAACTCATCACGTGCACACAAACACGTGTGTGATATGCATACAAGAATCGTGGCTCAAAGAAAACATAGACGATTCGTTAATCAACGTACCTGGCTTTGCAAGTCTTCGACAAGACCGAGAATAAAACAAAAAAGCAGTCCAGAGGCGGCGTAATAACCCACATTAACTACAGTTGGTGCGACAAGTACGAAATGTAGTTTGGTCTATCCTCTGATGGTATTTACTGCCTTTCTCCTTCATGTCAACCTAGGTTTTCCCCTTTATCGGAGCACATTAACTACAAATCGATACATTGCCGATTCTTGTTCACAAACTGAAATTAGTTATTTCTACGATGAATTTATTCCTTTCATTGCTCACTTAGTGAACGACAGTTTAATTTTAATTATCGGTGATTTTATTCACGGATCAACCCAAACTCTACTTGCTTTCGGTCTGTGTAATCTCTATTTAACACCCACCAGAGGAAATGCTATTTCGGGCAACCTCAATACCAATCACCCCAATGTTTTATCTCTCAAACTGACGGCACTAATTTCGTCTACTGACGATTGTCTCCTATGTCTTAGACCAAAAGTTTCCTCCCGGCTAGCATACCCCGCTTTTATTCGAACAAAACAAATCGATATAAAAATTCTGAACCTTTCAACCGACAGACTCCATCTCCTGAGAAAATCTCTTGCTACTATCTCCTCATGGTTTTCCGTTCAACAGTCTCACTATTCTGTTGAACATTTTACAGAAACAGCTTACGTGATTTTCAATCGATGCTGTCCTATGGAGACAGTGTTTGTCCACACTGGCAGAATATTCTCTCCGCGGCTCAAATCTCTTAGAAAACAAAAAGAACTAGAATTCAAGATACATCAAACAGCCACTGTCAAACAACTTACACTGCAAATCAGAGCAGAGATCAAAAGTTTGAATGCATCATTCGCAAAGCGAGTTCCGGGAGCTGGAGATCGAATTCCACTATGGCAAAGAATCATTGCTTTGCGTACAGAAGAAACGGATAACGAACAAACTTATGGACGTGGACAGCCTCAATGCTGCATTCATTTATCCTTCGAATGATCTCCTGTCTCCGTACCCCACAGAGCACCTATCTGTCATAGATCGGGTCACCCAGGAGGAGGTCTATCATCTTCTCAAAACTACCAAAAACCACGAACGCAGTTGAACCCAATGGTTTATCTTCGGCGTTGCTCAAATATGATGCTGGCTCAGTTACCGAGATATTCACTTCCCTTATTAACCGACCAATTTACACATTTTCGATCCCGGATTCCTGGAGATCGGTCACCATTGTTCCCATTCCTAAATCCTCTTCATCTAGCATTTTATACAAACGCTTTCTTCTATCGCCATCACCTCCACTGGACTCAAAATGACAGAGCGCACTATTCTCAATCGCTGGTAATCTGGTATTATTGTTCCCAATGATCCCCTTCAGTTTGCGTACAATCCAAATAGATGCACTTTGAATGCCATCTCTTCAATGATGCCCTATATGCAAGTGCTCAGATAGTTCTTAAAAGTCGGTTCGTTGTGTTTTCCTTGATGTTTCCTGGGCTTTCGATTCCGTTCCACGATCTCTGCTCCTACAAAATTAAGAAGGATTCGGTTGCCCCACCAACTTGTTGTCATGGGTGAATGATTAATTGACAAGAAGGACTCAGAGAACGAAAGCAAATGGCACTAATTCAAAACCGTTTGTGAATAATTTTGGAGTCCTTCATGGAGCTGTGCTCTCCTCTTACCTATTTTCGACTTCCATCAGCGACTTGCCCTCAATGTCACCAGCCAAGATCTTCAAGTATGCTGATGACGTGCTCGTATGTCAAGCCACCTCAAAGCATTCGGACATNAAGAAGGACTCAGAGAACGAAAGCAAATGGCACTAATTCAAAACCGTTTGTGAATAATTCTTGAGTCCTTTAGGGTCTTTGTTGTGTCCTCATCCCGACTGATCACAATGTACACACTACAAGATATTACACGATGACACACGAGGCACACAAGTACCTCAACGGTCACACTATTCGCCTAGCTTCACGAGTACGATCACAGCACAGATCGGACACCACGAGCACTAGCCGTCTTCTCCCAACTACGTAAGCAAGAACACAGTTAGCGCAACGAACGTGTACTTGACACACAGGCAGCAAGTCAATTTACAAGTTTTACTCTGATGTTTATATGTGACCCAAAATAGCATCAATTAATGCAAGGAAAAGATTGTGCCAATCAAGTACACAGTTAGCAAAGTTCAATCAGTCATAGGTCACGGAGTTGGCAAATTTCAATCGGTCATAGGTCACGGATCAGATAGACGGATTGAATGTTTCTCTATGACGCAATATCCTTGATTAATCTCCGCGAGATCAGTATTGATTCAAGATGCTCCTAATTGAAAATACTCGAAAAATTGTCAGTTTTAGTTAAAGAAGTCATTTTACCTAACAGTGCTGTGCTCTCCCACTACCTATTTTCGACTTCCATCAGCGACTTGCCCTCAATGTCACCAGCCAAGATCTTCAAGTATGCTGATGACGTGCTCGTATGTCAAGCCACCTCAAAGCATTCGGACATGGAATCATTTTCTGACAATTTGTTGCAAGTACAATCAGTTTCAAACCAATCCGGTCTCCGGCTGAATACTTCTAAAAGCTTCGAACGCATTTTTAGGCTTTCCCGATCCGAATAACTCCTGGAACCCTCAGTCATCAATTCCTCACCTATAACCAGAACACATACTACCAAATGCCTAGTAGTCACCACAGATAACAATCTACGATGGTCTTCCCATGGGCTTCGCTTGCTTGTGTTGGTAGACTGCGTCACTTATCGTTTCAGGTACACAAGTTACGACAATTTCGAGTGAAGCATGAAACTGTATGTTGCTTCGTTCATCAATGTATTTCTCCTATCATACTTTATTGTTCTCCCGTTATTTCCCCTGGTCTACTTAAAAAGGACTTTATTACTCTACGTTGCGGTTTAGTGATTATCAGCCGCATTTCTCTTGTCCCTTTAAACACTCCAATCACAAAATTGTGTGTATATCAGTTCATAAGAAACTCAGCAAGATAATCAATAACCCCAGTCATCCACTCAACCCGATTTACTTGCTTACAGCTCCCACGCTTCAACCCGACTTAATTTTCGCTGCTTGCCCTCCCGCATAAACATGTATCGCTATTTCAGTTTTACCATTGTTGTATATTAACTTTCATTTCATTCTTTACCCCATTATAGCGGTGAGCATATTTCCAACTGGAAGAGAGGCACAGTCGCCTACACAACGCATTTATAATACAATATTATAATGCATTCTCAATATGGGTTATTGAAGAGCCTCTGAATAGATTTCCGCATATCTGAGATTTCTGTGTATTTCCCAGAAGCCATTGATCAAAAGAGGGCTGTTGACAAAGTCCGACACACTATGTACCGCGAATAGTTTTAAGGCACAGAGTAAATACGCGATATGTTACTCATTTTAGAGAAAATATTTTACCAAGTTCACTTTCTTTGTTTAGCGTACTGGAAAAACGGAGACAGTCTAGTTACCAAAGGTACTTCTGTTCTTCTAATTTTATTGTCATGAGTTTCGCTTGCCCAAATTCTCTTTTTCTCCCAGCTACGCAAACCATCCTCCTATTCTCCGTGGTTTCGTTGGTTGAAAGTATGGGAACGAAGTCGCCATGGGATATCAACACACCTGTCCCTCTTTTTATACCGATTATGCTGAAGATTTCTTCAATAATTTCCTTTTTGTTCCTTTTTTATTTATTGAACATACAAATGTACAGTCAACATTCAGGAAGCGGGGGGGGGGCNAAGATGGACAGTGGTGAAGCAGTTGGAACTCGGGATTCTTGGTCACAGGTTGGTGACCTAACCACTTGGTCACCACCAACCTAGGGTCTACATTGGCCTACATTCCGCTCCATGAAACTAGAGGTTCCTGGTGTTTTGTATTTTATGATTTTTCACAGTTCTCCTCACTCGTTGCATGTGACACTGAACACGAAATACGAATCATGTAATACGAATCACGGACGAGGAGTAGACAATGGACCACACTGGTATATGCACACAATATCCCACGTAACCGAGAGGTGACTCTCTGTTCAATCCCTGCACCAATTTCCATGTTGTAATTCTCCCCATTCCGGATAGCCGTATATTATAAAACAACATTAGTCTCCATTTGGTGCTAGCTTAGTAAATCGTATCCATTGGTACAGANGAGCAGTTCACACTTTTTTTCATCGGACCTGCTGTGTCTTTTTCACCCATTCTCACGTAATGTTTGTTTTCACTTCACATTCTCATCAACTCCACAAGCCAGGTGTACCACTCCGACCAATTCTATCCACGAAGAACTCACCTTGGCGAAAAATGGCCTGAATGTCTAATCGATGTGTTCGAACCAGTTCATAGATTGATAGTCAAACATAGGACGGATAGTCGAGGACAGTATTGAATTGGTCGACGTTCTGGACAAGATTAACGTTGAAGGAAAACACAGCTTCCATGAATGTCCAATACCTGTTTACCAGTGTACCATTTTGTGAGGTCATAAAAATCAACTGTTATCATTAGAGGAGAAACAAATTTGACTGAGTCTACTGGTGTCGGTCCTTGAGCATCAATTGCTGCTCTGCACGTGGCTTTCTCTTCTCAAAGAAATGCGCACAGGCAAATCGATGGTGTCGCTATGGGTAGCCCGCTAGGCCCAGTCCTAGCAGACTTGTTCGTGGCACATCTGGAACGAAAAGGAACTAATATTCTGGGGCGTGCTATCCTGTACGTCGATGATACCCCGGTTATAAAAAAAAGCTTAGAAGAAGCTACGATAATGATGAATGAACTTAAGTCAAGTCAAGAGTGCACTTTATTCACCCAATGAGGGCAGACTTTTCAATGAAAAGAATGTTAACAATTTTGCTTTGGCATACGCACTATTAAAAAAATGAATTTAAAAATATAAAAAATAGTTATTCAGATGATAATGAAGAGGACACTGAGGACGCGTAAAAAATGAAGAAAACTTTAGCGTGAAACTTTATTTTAGACTGTGTACAAGTTTGTTTGATATTCGTTCCCTAGAAACCAACAAACGTGAAAGGTGAGGTATAATGGAGTTGTGAAAAGCAGTGGTAGGAGTACATAAAGGTTTAAATTTATTGTGGGTGACAAGTTAAAATGGAGCTAGATAAGGCTGCGTGTAAGAGATGTGATTCACCGGACAAGTCAGAGTTACACAGAATCACACGCCTTGAGGTGTTGGCTGAAAATGGAATCAATTAGCTCCTCATAAGATACAGCTCCATATCTAGAGATGCTTTTCAGAGAGCGTCTAATTAATACGAAATCCTTAGACAGTAGACTGGGAAAGATAACGGGAGATTAGTAGGTCCAATAGCATAAAACGTACGAGAAAATGATATACAATGGCACCCTTAGGTGCCGAAGGCGTGAAATATAAAAGGTCAACTTTCTGACTTTAAGAAATGTTTGTTCTACGTGATAGGACCATTTGAGGTCAGCAGACACGAAACATCCAAGACATTTGATGTATTATGACCTTTCAACTTTTGAGTTAGTGATTACGATGTTGGGAACAGATGATCCAGAAAGAGTTGATGGCCTACGGTCAATGGAAAACAAAAATTCAATGCATTTATTGGGGTTCAAAGAAAGGTTAACACCATCGGACTATTCAGAAATGGAACTTATGGCTGATTGGACGGGGTTGGTTGAAGAGTTGTTGTTGTGAGATGCACCACCAACTACTATGTCATCGGCATATTTAAAAGTGAAAACATTTGGGGTGACTGACAAATTTTAGATATAAAGGGAGAACAGAAAAGGGGATAAAACTGCTCCCTGCATTACACCTCGGTTTACAGTAACAGTAGAAGACCTAATACCATTGAGGCACGTGAATTGGCGTCAGTCGGTAAAATAGTAGTACACCCAATTAAAGAGATGTGGCGGTAGAATATGACGCCGTAACAGTGTCAATAGAATGTTTTTATCAACAGAGTTAAACGCGTTTGTGCAGTTTAAGAAACAAACGTGAAGAAGTTTGCGTTTTTGGTCCATAGTGAATAAAACAGAATGTAAAAGACGAGCAACCACATCCGAAGTAGAGCGACGCTTACAATAAGCAAACTGATTTGAATCACCAAAATGAAGATTAGAGGATAGGTGCTTATTAATAATACGCCTAAAAGTTTTAAGTAATACTGAAGACGAAGCAATAGGCCGAAACTTACCTTTTCTTTCTTAGGTACTGGAGTGATACACACATCCCGCCATGTTTTAACTAGTCTTCCTTCTGACAGACATGTATTAAAGATAAATGAAACGGTTTGTGCGAGGTGGTTTTCACATGTTTTAAGGACCACTGGGGATAGCCCATCAGGATCAGCGGATTTATTTCCATTGACAGTGTTTAACTCTTTTAAAACTAACTCTGTTGTGACAGACCCAGTAAGGTGGAAGTCAAGTGATGTTGTGTTTGGACTCGGTGAAGCTTGAACAACGTTTTTCACTGAAGCAAAAGATTTGTTGGGCTCATTGATATCACATGAGACTGTGGTAGGTAAAGTTGAACGACCACAGATCGACTTCAGTCCCGTCTATAACTGACGGAAGGACTTTTATCCTATCACGGTGTCAGCATACAATTGATTGAGTTGGGTTATCTGGCTTCTGATGTGAAAGTTGACGGATTTGACCGTCGATTTATGTGTTGAGTGGTACGCCTTCACTTTTAGCCTACGTAAGCTTTTCAGTCTGTCAGAGCGGTAGCGGTTAAGCTGCAGATTAAACGTTAGAACACGTCCTAACATCAATGGAGATAATTGGTGAGGTTTTCACAGAAGATTGAAATATCGGGATCCGCCAACCATGGATTATAATTCCATCAAATTGGGCTAGTGATTTTGTCGCATGCGTATCTTACGTTAGGATTTGTTGTTTGCATTTACCATATATTGTAGGTAAGACCTGAATCAGACAGTGATCGAAATTGCCTACTGGTGCACGTTTGAGGGTACGGAAAAAAGATGGTTCGTTAACGAAAGTGGTCCCAGGAGGTATCATTTTGGGTGGACGAACTACTAATGTTCTGAAGAGGCATACGTGTGTAAAAACTTACATAAGATCTATAATACGTAAGACGTCTGCACAACAAGCGACTGAGATCAGCAATCTCTCTAGCCTACAATGCAGTCGACACCCAAATTTTCTGCCGGGCAATTAGGATACCCACACACCCGAAAAAAACGTCTACCTCTGTACACCAACTCTCATCTGAACTACCAATTCCATTGACGATGCCGAGCGACCTATGTGGATAGAATAAAGTGACAACAACGTAACCGGGTGGTTGACCATATTGCTAACTGGGTCCAAAATCGAAATCAAGTACGCAACTTAGGTACGACGGTCGAAACTACAAGACCCATCCTCAGTCGCAGCTTGACATCTGCTGATGACGCAACACCAGAGCAACTGAAGCACGGCATTTCGCATTGTCTACAAGTTATCAATCACAAGGTTGCTAAGGTTTACAGAAGTGATTGGTATCAACCAGTGGAAGCCCCTGTATAAACACAGAACACTTTATGTTAGCGTACCCTTACCCTGCTGACTTGGTCATTTTACCCATTCCTTTTAATATATTCTGTTTTAATATATTTTACTTTACTTTGTTAGATTGAAGTTTTAGCAGTATACACTATGCTCAAACCGAAATCGTACAGTATTGCAATACGGTCTTTTCTTTGGAAAATAACCTCAGGAAAGGCTTGCTTCACAATTTTCTATCTCTTGCATATCAGTTGAGTAATAAAACCTCGTTTTCTAAAACATAGCTCTGAAACAATATCTTTTTACCAAACTCATATTCGCTTGCATCTCGACCAATTATTGGCACATTAGGTGGCTTAAATCCGTTTGCGAGAAACTGTGTCCGGAAATCTTGACTGGAACCTAAAGAGAGGAAGCCAAATGCTTCTGACTTTTCCTCCTCCATGAATATACAAAAATCTTTTATGACCCTAGAGACCATAAACTTAGTGTCTTATCGTAACGTAAGCAGAACAACAATTCTACAGCACTGATGTTGATCGCTTGTTGCAGTCTAATTTCTACCAATCAGATTGGATTAATCGCACGACAAAGAGTGCTTGTAGATCGTGTGAATCATTCGATTTGGAGTGTCGCAAGCCGTTCTGTCGTTGGAATGAGGGTCATGGAGTATTGAGCGACTGTACCAACGGGTTCGGGTGTATATGGGGATATGTACGTGATTTTCAACTGAATTCGATTGCGGCTTGCAGGCGAATTTCATTCTGCGCAGATCAGTGACTTTAGCAACGTTAGTGAGGAATAATACCTTCATTTACATTTGGAAGAGAGGGGAAAGATTGAAGTGTGCCGAACTTTATCATTTCATAAGGGGAATTCGTATTGTTTATGTCAAATGAAGCCTGAACTTAAAAGCTAGGAAGCACTGGAGAACTGTTTTGACCTGCATAGGTCTCATTAGCGAATTCATGGACCCAACTGGGAATCGCGAACCGGGGACTTCATAAGCAAGAAGCAAACATGCTGCCCCCTCGGCCACCAAGCAGCTGAACAGACCGCTTTTCACTTCACCTATGCATAGTACAACCCACCTTTGCAAGCTTGTTGCTGGCGTCGTACCTCGCTCATCTCAGCATTGACCTCTGGGGCTGACTCGTTTGGAAACTTTCACCACCTCATTACACTCATGATTGTCATTGACTTGGCGCAGAGTCATGAAGAAGCCAGCGTCAGTGTTGGCTTCGGTTGGTGCAGCTCGCCTTCCAGGTTGGGGCCCAAGGGATGAGGATTGTCGTTGTTGAGAGACTTTGAGAGATATGGCACAAAATAGAAGTCGGTGAAGCGAATGCTGCACGGTTCGCCTGACGAAATCCCGTGCGCCATAAAAAAGGTGTACGGTGAAGCACACAAAAAATAATTGTTCATTCGTAATCTTCTATTCCGAAAGTTAAGTCTTTNNNCCTATACTCTGTGTCTCAACCCCCCACCCGCGTTATTTTTGTTGTTATGGTGTTCCCACCATGCTTGTTCCCAAGCCGTTGTTAAACATATATATATATATCATTGTCAAATCAATCCACGATTTGATAACATTACCGGAAATCTACCCATAGATACCTATTTGTGTGGCCCATTTACAGTGCTGCCAAATATACAAATACAGGCAAAAGATAACTAACGGAGATCCCCAAATCGTCCATTTGCTTATAAATCTTTTCATTTCAAAATGTTTGTTTATAAAGTCANGTCAAATCAAACGTGCGATTCAGCAACAGTTTTCTTGCAGCCTTTCAGCCGACATGCTTACACTGATTGTTTGATAGGTTTTCAATCACAGATCACGAGTTGCAGCGTCCCTTGGAGTTAAATTTGTGAAGAGCGATGTAAGATTGAACGAGAACATTATTTATTATTTTTCTCCAAGCTTACTTTGTTCTTAGTAACCGCATAGTGAAATTGGTCCCTGAGATCCCGATAGCAGAATCAGCTTTCGCAGTAACCGCAAACGTGTACTGACATGCATTTGATGAGGGAATAGCAGCAGGAATTTGAACGGTTGACAAACTCTGTTTCAAAGTTTCTAAAGGGCCAGTCCGCAGCCCGACGTCACTGTGGTGCATCTCTTTTTGAAATGAGAGGTCTTGAGGATGTGGTTTCATATTCGTCTTGAGGTAGTTCTTTCGACGTTATAGAACAAGGTACAATGTTACCATTTGCATGTTCAATTCGTATTCGTATTTTCTTAACTTGTGAAAGCTTATACACTATGCTATATTATACTACCTGATAGTGTACTATATTATACTCCATCATACTACAATAACTATACTTGGGTGAACTTGGGTTACATTCTGAATTTTGCCAAATTTGTTCGTCAGTGTTTTAGACCTCATTCACGAGATCGATTTTGATATTGTCCATCACATCAGACGCAACATAAATGTGCCAATGTCCAGTTATGTTTTTGCTTCTATTGGCTGAATACCTTGAACAAGTAGGATTTTTCCGCTGCTTGCTCAACAGTCGTAAGACAAAGGAGCCTCAGCAAACGAAACTATCAGTATGATTCAGCTATGAATATGGCTTGAAAGTTTGATACCGGTGCTGTATTTTCATTTCGTCGATACCCTATTGGCTTTTTTTAATTCTTTGAGCGTTATAGTCAATGGTTGTGGCAAACAATCCATCAAGTCCAACCTGTCCAACCTTCATTTGTCAGTTTCTCCTTATATATAAGTCGCATCCAGAAACTGCATAAAAATGTAAAAAAAACTTTATGTAGTGAAGTCTAAAAGTTTTATACAATTAACCCGGGCGAGATACCATATAAAGCAAAATTACGACTTTTACGATTGCATCTCTAGAGTGACAGTCATCGAACGCCGTACTCATCAATGCAACAAATTTTGCACTATCCCAAGTGAAACGCAAGGGTGTCGAACAAAGAGATAATAGGTATTCACAACCCTGCCAACTAATTTAGGCTGGATGAACGTTTAAACGTTTTGACAGGTGACATTCAAGCGAGTACATATTCAAATGGTGATCTTGAGAGAATTAAAGTGATTACAATGGGAGATAAAGTTCGAAAAATGTACCTCACCAATAGCTGTCGGTCTGTGGATGTCATACTGAAAATTGACACCTAGTTTCAAACTGAACTTCAAAAAACACGACTTCGATCGATACCTGTACACTGGACAAATACACGGGACAAATATGCAAAAGTCTACTAGCATTCATCCCAATAAACTGTCGGGAAAAATTTTCTAAGGCAGTGAATTTTGTTTCCCAAATTTGCCCTTTAAATCTGTCCAAAATGTGGATTTTCCTCAGGAACGACCAAATCCGAGCCACTCTCCAACCGTTTTACTCATGTAGCGAACATTCTTCGCAATCATGAATACGCTTGATCTATCGTTTTATATCCTTTCTATAAGAAGCCAATTATTGCCCTGTAAATTCTTTATAATCAAAGCTGTCCGGTGGTAGTGGTATTTGTATTTGTATTTGTGTAACTTGGGTAAGCAGGTGCTTACACTTCATTTAGGGTACATGGGAATTTTTATAAATGATAATGCAAGAGGGTGGATGCCGAAATGAAGAGCGTGAGAAAGACAAAAGGGTGATAGATCAGGATGCATTGGATGAGGAGGGTCGTCTAGAATCTTATGGGTACATTCAACACAAGATCTGATGTGACTATCAATGAGTTCTCTGATTAGTGAATCGATCGGAAGTAATGATGCACGACTGATGATCATCAAACCACGGCGAATTGTTTTGAAGTTGTGTTTTAAAAGACCGGGAGACACTATACGAGAGCAATAGATTAGAATGGGTAAAACACAGTGCTGAACGAAAGAGGACAGGACTGACTGTAGGATTCGGAATTGCCTGAGTTTGCGCAACTGAAAAAAGGTTTCTCAGTGTTCTCATACAATTGTAAATATGTGCGGACAGATGAGGACTCTCAGGTATTTGATTGAGGTCATTCTGGATACAGGTTTACAGTTAAGGGTAGCATAGTCCGTTGGAAACGAGGAGAGGGAAAGACTGAAACTACACTCTACGCACTTGGAAATGTTAAGACTGAGAGAGCAAATTGATTAGAAAACTGCTGAATATGGGACTGATTTTCAGCAAATGAATGAAATTCCGAAGAGATGAAATTACCTGACATAAAATGACGTCATTAGCATACTTTTGGATGTGCGCAGGGCGTAGAACCGAAAGATCACTAATAAAGACAGAAAAAGATACGGAGATAGAACAGCACCTTAAAGAACACCTGAATTATTAACAAGAAGTTTTGATGTGGTGTGTTCCCGTCCTGAGACTGTTATCCTATTTTTGTAAACATTGCAATTTGTGTTTCAATGAGTTTCAACAGCCATTCTCTGTTTGTTAAAACAAACCGAGTGGGAATGGGACACAATTCTACGGGTATTGATTAGTACTTCCCTCAGTCCTACAGTTGAAGAGAATTCAGTTGGAGGGTCTGCATGCGTGTGTGTGTGTGTGTGTGTGTGTGTGTGTGTGTAAAGCTGTCATTTTCTCACGCTACACACACACACGAGTACGCTCTTCGTGTTTCTTTTTATCGAAAGTTATTAGATTACTAACAGTTGCGGATCGTCACAGTGCGACCGTACACACACACACAAGCACACAAAAGTGATTGAATGAAACAGATTAAAACTAGCATGAGAAACCTCCTTCTACGTACGCACCCCCCGGCCCGACTAATACAAATCTGAGTCGACCCACTTAACATGCCAACTGAAAACGTACACTAATTATACAGTTGGTGTTTACCAACTACCCCCTTCCTGTCTCTTATCCCGGCCACTCGTAGATGAAAAAAACCATTTTGAATAGCATTGACAACAAAAACTAATTTCGCCCTAGACACTGACCTTGGATTATTCAATTTTACGTAATTGGTCGAAAGATGAAGCACAGAAAGCAAGCCAGGTACAAAATTAGTGTTTTTCATTACTGCTCGGAATGCACGCGATTCAAGTCACCGTTGTTTTGGCGCTAGATTCAATGATTTCTTCTTTCATTGCGCGTACAATTTGCCACATGTTCAAGATGCATTAATTCAAAAAAATAGCAATAAATTTCGACAAGAATTTGTGTTTGATTTGCGTCAAAAATTGCATCCAGGTTTCACAAACGTCTGCTGTGAAAAATATCTTACGATTAATAGATTCCAATGTGAGAGATATTCCCTGAACCAGATACGCGGCAAAAATGTGCGCTGCACACGTTTCACTTGTATGATGATTACTTATCGTCACTCTTTTTGGTTGAGGGTAGGTGAGGTGTATGAAACTGGGATTGTATGCTCACTGGTGCGGAACCATGTGATGCATCACGTGATCTATAGTCCAGTATCGCGTACAGTTCGAGTTTGATTGACACGAATTCGGCACGATCAGGTGATACGGGGATTAGTTGCATGAGATAGATTTGTGAAACGAATTCTAAATTGTTGGTACTGTCATGCGTAAAATGTCACGAAATTCAAATGACACAAGGAAAATTTTGAGTGAAGATAATAAATCCCCGATGAGAAATTACCACAGTTTATACGAGGATGAGAAGCAGCAACATAGAGCGATGTCATGATCTATTCATCGATCCGGATGTTTCCCAGTTACATGTGTCGTGGGGTGGCAAAGTTTGAGAGTAATGCACTTTTTAATATGTAATTAATATGCTCGATATTTTCATTGTTGTGTAAGTGCCGAACGTAATTACTTAATCTAAATAATTTATCACCAACCCATCATCTCTGATGAGCTGAATGAAGTAGTTGAACAGTGAATGCTTCCAATACGGCTTCGGGAATTTGTGCAGCATGCGAACTCTCGAAAATCAATGAAATTTTCACAGCAACTGATTAAACTATTAGGTTGGTGATAATTAGACAACCTGAAGGAGATAAATTTGCTCTTAAGGGAACTTAACCTATCCTGAAACAATTCAATAAATTGTACGTGTAAAACTAACTATGTTTCCAATAGCACGATTACCCTTGGGGTAGCTGGAAAATCGCTGTCTGAAAATAGGTTTCTATGTGTGGCGAGAGTGGGGCTGGGTGAGCTGATTAGGTGGGTCTAAAGAATTCAGAATAATCAAGCGGTAACTGCGCTCTATGTGGTGTTAATGAGCACCACAGGAAAAGTTCACCGCTTTCAATCACCTACTTGCAGCAACTTAATTACGACCACCAGAAAATGGCTGTTTTCCGAAATCGGTTATTAATAGTTGCCGACTATTTCGCCCACACGGTTTGCATCAAAGTGACTAACAGAACCCACCCACCCACCCCTCCCNNNGCCCACCTCTCACCGGGCACATTTTGCCGATTCTGGAGATTACATTTCAATTGGATGTGGTTGGGCTACGCGAAATTGTTTCCGTTGGATGCTGACAATAATAATGTGTGGGTGTACGGAATAAGGTGTACTGGGAGAAAAAATGAACTTTAGCAAATCCGATTGACGACAACTATCAATCATTCGTAAACATAAAACCCGGGATCCAGTCTGCAATCGAAACAAAAACACAATCATTTTACCAAGTGCTTCATTCATCCAGCAATCAGCATGGAACAAGTTATACCCAATCGACTGCAGGTGTTGGAATTGCTGTAGAAACATGAAGATCACTATAAAGTGTTTGGGTGTGCGGAACTTGATCCGAACTATACTTTCGATAGAGGGTAACCGACGGAGCTGTATTACTGCGGACGGATAATTCAGCCACAATGTGGAGAGGAATAGCATTTATGTGATCACCGAAAAGGTGATCAGACTGTATGCTGTGATGTTCGTCGTAANCGTAAACGATATAGCATCTCATCCTATTACGCATGAAAATAATATGGTAGTGAACTGCCAAAAGGGAAGGGGATTGTAGAGAGAAGATCGCATCATAATTATTTGGATCATCATCATCACTATAACCCGGGTCTTCATAATCCGTATTTAACTCACAGTTATTTGTGAGCAGTGGTGTGGGATAATTGATATTTATTGATTTGAACTGACTATCCTTCGGACTTCACCTTAACGCACAATTCTCAGTTCATCAATTCAACTATACACTCGGAAGCACCAGACTCCAGTTTCGGTCCTATTGGAGCTCATCAGTAGTGCATATCCACCGTCTCGTCCGGGATTCGAACTCCGGACACATCGCATGGAAGGTATGTGCGTTACCACTGTGCCAACCAGCTCTCATACCATGGCTGAACCAAATTGCCAATTCATGTTTGTTCACATGTCGTCTTCAGAGATAGTCAGTTCATTTTGGCCCAACAGCAACGAAGGGAGATAGAGATAACATACTGTTAACTCCAATCGAAAGCCTACAACCAAGTCAGAACTTCCATGCAGTTTACGGGCTGATTCGTCAATGAACCTACAAGACTCGGTTGACCGTGGATATACACTACTGATGAGCTTTAATAAGAGCGAAGGTTGAGCCTAGTGCTTCCGAGTGTATGGTTGAATCGATAAACTGAATTTTGTGCGTGAAGTTGAAATCCCAATGGTAGTCATTTGAAATCAATAAATATAATAATAACCATCAAACGAAGCCACACAGCCAGACATTCTTCTAAATAATTATGAAAATCACTCCACAGTTGACCTGCGATTCATACTCCATTATCGACTAGTATATCATCATTTCCAGCGCGATGTAAAATCTTCTGACGCATTTCGGTGTACAGTATACGAATTCGCTGTTTTCTGTCTACTTGCATTTCAATAGGAATTTCAAGCTAACCGCATTTTGTCACACTGGGCGCCGTCATTAGAAATCAATATCAATCGATCAATCAATCAAATTGCCAACATCAGCAGCCTTTTGCATTTCTAGTCTGTCTGTTCATTGTAAATCGTGATTTTAATGTGAACCATGGCGGTGGTTAGTAAATATATACACACATCTATTCAAGATCTGAATGTGGGCTCTGCTACCCCACTTTTCATTCGGGGGTTTCCAGCTTCCGTTAGCTGACTTGGAAGAAGAAATCAGTTTGCATCTGACTCTGAACAAACTGAGCAAATACTAGGCAATGTTTGTGAAGTTAATGTAAGTAGCTTAATGTGAATAAGAAAATAATTGGCTGGTAAACAATAATATACACGCTGCTGTGACATCTCATTTGTACAGGACTGTTGTCTACGAGAATCAGGGCATCGTGAGGGGTTAGTGAAAGGGAACTCCAGTTCACACAGCCTCTGTTTGCATGTTGGTCACCGTAAACTCTGTTGTCCGACATCCCCAGAATGTTCGATACTTGCCAGTAGTACCGATAATACTATTACTCATATTTGTTGGTTTGTTTCCTGAAAAATCATTATGCAATCAGTTTACATGGAGTATGTTTCGATTAGCCCATTCGGTTTTTCACAAACACCAGGTACTGTTGATGATGTTCGGTGTGGGTTTCACTCCTTTGAAGATCCTTAATTCCCCAGTATTTTAATACTTTTAAATGAAATGGAAATGTTTGTGATAAACGAAAACGAGCACTGGACAGTTGTTTCGTCTTGTTTGAGACTCATCAGCGATGTGAACGTTTTGTGTCCCTGTCAATTTTGAGGAAAGACAAAAATTTGAACAGAAATAACACAACAATAAATTGAGCTGCTAATGCTTTTTTAATCTCCTAAATAATGTGACAGTTATACAATAACGTTTAACGGACAACAGTGAGACGAGTGGGAATCCGTTTCAGAATCAGTTACCACAATAGTTATTCTGATTGCATCAGTACCTTTTGTGAACAGAAAAACTGAACTGTATTACCGGATTAGCATTGTTTCGCTCATTACTAAGAGCCTGGTGTTCGTGTTACGTAACAACTGTTTGAACGACAGAAGTGGGTCAACGATTTGTTCAGTTGTCATGAGATATATTTTGCGATTTGTGAACCTGGACGTCCGTTATTGTATTGATCTCTGATATGGGGCAGCGTCACTGATTGTCGTAACCATGTGTTCGGACATGTGGTGTTACAGGTGCCTGCCGATGTAAGCGGCCCCACAACTGTAGGTGAAGTGACGGATGACATGTGAAATCAAATTGTGTGACTGAATCTGTTTTTTCTATTTTCCAGAAAAATTCCTTAGCTATCTGGTATCAATCGATGCTGCGCAACAGGAACTGTTCCATTTGAGCCGGCCTCGAGCTTCTGTTTCATTTCAAGTATTAGATGTTCACCGTTCAGGAGCAGTCTTAGAAAAACGCAATTCTGTCCGTACTTTGTAGACGAGCGACCTTCGTACGCTACGGTCAGCCATTAATTTCCCTATATAATCGTTATCCAGTAGCATTCTTTACAGAAAGTCCTCTTCTTTTTGAAGCGCGTCAAGCAAGCAATTATTCCTGGCATGATAGAACAGAGTTTGCACAACATATCTCTTTGTGTGCTATAAGTTCGCAACCAAGAAATTGTAAGTATTGCCCACTCCATGTGGTCCTCCAGTAGATGTATCTGTCCAAGGTGCCATCTGATCACCTCCTGCTTTTCCTATCTAAAAAATCAAAGACCATCAACATTTTTTTACTCTTCAGGGGAAACAGATAGATTAGAATGAAAAGTATCCAATAGTGTATGAATTATGTTAATACAATCTGGGTTGGTAAAAGTTAAAAGCTAACATCGATCACGGTAGGTTTGGAAGAAGCTTTGAAATAAATATCCTGGAATCGTCTGTCAAACATTCTTAGAAATGTTGTAGAATATTTTGTTAGCTAAATTTGAGCCCAGGGGACTGCGTCTGATAGTGGTCTTAGACCTGTTTTAACGACAAATAAAGTTATTAATCACGGGGTGAGGAAAACTACAGGGACCACAGCATGATTGCTTAGCACGTTATCTTTGGACGGTGACTGGTTGATGAGTTCCCTCAGCCCATTGGATTACCCCACACCGAATGTGATGAAGTCAGAATCAACGTCAGCGATTGCATCATTCTGATTGCAGTTGCACATCAACTCGTCTGCCTTCTTGTGAAACTACTGGGGTATCAATTGAATTGCTGCTCATCATTCCGATCACTGAATGACGGTTACGCAAACAGAAAATGTGGCAAGTGATAAGAGGACTGAATTAAACATTCCGCAGCGTATCCAAAGTTCTCAGAAAATTCAGTAACTACTGGCAATCACTGTTCGACTTTTCGACTGGGCAAGCCAATTAGGCTTCATCTTGATTTATAAAACACTAAACTAATGTTTTAGGCTTTTCTTCCCAAATGAACATGAGCCGCAGGGTTTTGGCCAAACGGAGACAAACAAACAAGGCACTGACCCTCAGTCGACCAGATAAATGAAGTTGTTCCGCTAGCAGGGCCGAACAAGATTGAAACGCGTTCCCAGCTCTTCAGATGATCATTGGTTTACTGGTTACAGGAGAAAATTCACTATGGATAATCGTCCGATTTTGTTACACTCTAATGAAGAGTCGGTATTCAGTTGCACACACACACACACACCAGTGTTGCTACAGCTAAAACGACAAACGAAAATCGCACAAACTGATATGTTTAACCTGCTCACTCCTCGCTGCGTATCGGTTCTCCAATTGATTCTTTCACCACCAAAAGAAGGAAAAAGCAAGTCAGAATGGCTACGGTTTGAAGTGTGGTGATATTATGTAATTGTGGGCTCATAAGATATATGGTCAGAAGAACCAAAACCGGCAAATAAGCTGATGCCCATCTCCAGAAAGCTGAGTTGTCGGAGCTGTGCAATGCAATCTAATCTGTTCACCTCTGAACGGTTTCACACATCTCTGTCTCCAACACACTGTTCAAACCGCGATCACGGCACATTTTCGTTCAGATTATTTTATTTTTCCAATTTGACTCACAGTTCCTTGTGGGGGATAATTGATATGGATTGAGGTGACTTACTATCCTTCAGACTTGACCTTCGCGCAAAATCCTCAGTTCGTCGATTCCGACTGTATGGTTGAATCAATGAAGTGAAGAAATGGTTGTGTGCGAAGGTGAAGTCCGTAGGATTGAATACATAATCATGCGATTTTGGGTGATGATGATGATGATGATGAGATGATGATTTCAAGTCCTCCGCGGGGAGGGGGGGAGGAGCGACACATTGGTGATCACTTGACCAGCTTGACCACCCCCATCTACTTGTTTACCATCGGACTCGTGAAAATTATCAAGCCTTGGATGGATTATTATACAATACACCTGGAGCCGCATTCACAAAGAACCCCACTGCATGGTCTACTAATGGAAATATCATACAGAATTAGTCTCCCACCAAAGCTTTTTTATTCTCTGTGAGCCCCGTGCGAGAAACGTTGCTCGTTATGCGATTTGGTAAATGTGTGTGGCGAGAGAGTTCGTTACAATCCTTGGTGACGAACTGAGCCCTATGCCTAAGCGAGTTCTTATTGGCCTTTTTTATGGAAACTTATTAATATGCTCAAGATCCGTGGGCAATCACGTTTGAAGGAAATCAGAAGATGTACAACTAAATTTGGCCGGACCTACTTAAAACACGATTGGAATGAGGCGTGCACAAAATTGCACCGTTCCAGTCGCGTGGATTCCACGCCAAGGAGGCCAACAAAAAATCACTCTCGGAACCCGGCGTTCAGTCAGTGGGTAAACCTTTGAATCCATAGCACTCACATAGATTGGATTCACTCAAAAAACAACGAGGTGTCTTTTAACCTATCAAAGAAACACGGGACCGTGAAGGACACTCGAGCTTGATAAAACAACTGCAAACTGAGTTCCAGACAATGAAGAACGTGTTATGAAATCGCTTTACTAAGCGTGAAAGGAAAAACAGCCGGTCAAGAACTCGCATCACTTGCTGATCAAGTGTTTGTTTACAAAATGCATGTCTCACAAAACAATCAAGGATAAATTTGGATGAACGGAACAATAACTGATCAAAAATGACCTTTCTCCGCACTGCTGAAAGGTCGTGATAATCGGGACCTATCCAATTCCATCCAATTATAACAAGTAAACAATAAAATCATAACAGTCCTTCCAACGAGTGGGAATTGAAAACGAGAATGCTAACTTGAATTGAAAACTTCCCAGTGTTTGCATCCGGATGAGAAAGCACCTGACTGACTTACGTGTCTGTGTCTGTGTCGACGGTTCCGTTGATTCAGACTGTACCCATGGGCATTTCGCTTCAGAACCATTTCTCTGACGCGGATGATGGGGAAGTAGACGTATTTTCCGTTGAATTGTACGGGTAATCTTTTCATTTCCAATTAATTAATCGAGAACATCAGAAGCTCTGATTGATTTTGGGGATTATGCGTGGATGAGATATCCACTGTTTATATAAACCTACTCCACTAAAAAAACTGTCATTTAGCGATGATCACTTTGAGGGCAACGCATGAAACTGTTTGGGAACTGGTCCTCATTTCGACGTCCAACCTAGAGCGAGACACTTTTATGTGACCCACTGATGAATTTTCAAACTGTCCACTTCATAATTAACATCTATAAGTAACATGCCTAGTGCTTCTTAAAACCCGAATGATCCTGTCTTGCGCGTCGTGCGCACGGCGTGACGTTGAATCTCATGATCAGAATTCCGCATTGTCTGTGCTATCGCTACGTGAAATTGCAATCACATTCCACGAGTTTACACAATGCTATTCAATCAATTCGCGAGTCTGCAATGCGACCAGGGTAAAACAGAGTGTGCGTGTGTGCACAGTGTGTTTTATATTTGGACAAACCCGCAATACAGATGTGAATTCGTGTGTTATATACACAAGATTGAAATGTACGATCCGCCCTTTCCAGATTTGGAACTGAAGATGAAATATGATCGAAGGGGTGGAAAACGCACATCTGTTCGCATATCAGAAAACCGCATATGCGATATCCACTGTGAACATGTAATTCTTTCCAAGTGGTGGAAATATTCATTACAGTTAGTGTCAACTGAACCAATTTGAATAATCACCATGATTTACTTCATCGATGCATTGATTTATCTCCACTGGAATTGATCGCATAGACAGTCGGAGCCAACCATAGAGTTCTTTGGAACTGGAATCTCCCACATACTACATCATTTTTAGTAATCTAACACTGTGTGATGAATGATTCTAGGGAACTATTCTGCGGATACACTGACAATTCTAATCAGATCATTGAAGGAACGATAAAATGCGGATTTTTTGATGGGTTGAAATTAAAACTCGAGATTTTCATAAACAGATTTGTCTCTCGGATTCACGGCTGCTAGCTTTTTATCATCGTCTGCGTGCGACGAACAGTATCCCTCTCGCCACTCGCCCTCCCGCCCGGGTTGCCTAAAAGTCAAATCCGTCTATACGCGGCTTCACAAGCACTGATGATGTCACCTCGATTGGTGATGAAACACTGGCAAAAAAATGCCAAACTCGGTGAACGGGCGAAATGAAATCGTCAATGCCGCCTAGGATTCGCCTGGGCGATTGTCATTCAACCGTTTTTGGCCTGACCTTTGCGTAATGCAGTCACCATACTCCCATGGAAATCACTATATACAACACCCTCCCTTTTATTAGATTCTTTCTTCTACTCCCATCACTGGCAATCTGTCTTGATTATCCTCCTGTTAAGTTGTTTGTTCTGTCCACTTCATTAACCAACCTCTTTATTGCATAACCTTTCAATCTCACAAAACCACTTTTGACCTCACCTAGATAAATCCCTCTTCTCTTTGGTATCATCGAACTATCTTCATCTTTCTTTCATTAGCAGGTGATCGGTTCCCATTACGTAACTAATCAATTGCTCCTGTTTGTTCGCACAAATTCAAATGTATTTAGGAAGAACAGCAAGCCGATCAACGCCAAGCCAGTTTCATTTTTTGGCTAAGAAGAAAGACGTCTACATAGAATTAGCTTTTACAGTAGATGAGGTGAAAATAAAGACAAATCGTTGTTCAACACAGGCCGTGGAAAGAATGTACATTGCCGCTAGACTAATGATTGTTCACGGAACTAATCTGGATCGAGAAGACGTTAGTGTTACCTCCAACTGTACTTACTCTTTTCAGCGTATCTGTCATCAGAGGTACATCGGAAGGACAGTACATCATCTGCCAGAATGTGTGCACATATTCTGAAACACTTTGGGCTTTGCAGACGTAAACTAATATTGCCCGGTCACAAGGTGGACGCACCCAAGGCGTTTCGAATCACTACACGAACAACACACATTATAACTGTTGTTCCCGTGATAGGAATGATATCGCGCTGGGTACCATCTTATCACAGTGAGTGTAACAGGACCTTTCCTCACCCTCCCTTAATGAAATTCACCACACTGTTTGGACCAGTTCACCTCGATATCAAATTTTGTCATCTAATTTGACCTCAACCCCGAACCGAACACAAATCACATAACTCATAGTGACCACCACGACCATCTTGATCGAATGACTCATTTCAACTCCTCCCATGTTTCTCCATTTGCAATGATCACATTTAAAAATGTTCTTACAGCCAGCCCCGAATGAGACCACGCGAAATCCATTGATAGCCATCATCAATTCTGCCTCGAAACTATGTCTTCTTGTGTTGATAAAATAACGGAAAACATTGAACTTGCACTGGGTTTCTCTACCGAACTTCGCATTTGTTAAGTTCACTGTACATAATCCTATACGTCTGCGAGTTCCCACCTGTTGGTACGTACCTATTGCTCAAACTGAGTTAATCTGAGGGCTGTAGTTCAGAATAATCTACTAGCCAGCACTTCCGATTTATTTTTTTATCTTTTGAATTACGGATGATTTGATTGCGGAATCGCGCATACTTGTCGATAGACGGAACGTGCCTTAATGTTTCGACTCTAACTAACTACTGTCTCTCTTGGCAAGTCGCTTGCACATGATTTTACCGGAGGGCGTGTCCATGAAACGTAATAACAATAACGACAACCAAAAATGGCTACCGTAGTTTATGTCGTTTTGCGAATAAAAGAAATGTAAACAGATCGACATCCTGGCAGGACTGCAAACCGACTTGCATATGGAACGCATCTCGACTAACTGAGCTACAAGGCAGTAACAACTGCTCTATTCTTTTTTTCTCTAGGCGGTGTCTATGCATCGGTTCAAAACTATCCACCTATTGCACCTAGATGTTTAAATACAAAATAACCTTCAAATACCTCATTGCTCCAATAAATGAAACAAATCTCAACGCTATGCTAACAGCTGCAGCTGTACTCGGTCACTCAAGAAGTCTGTCGAGCGAATGATGCTGTTACCATCTACAGACTGGATTCTTTTTCTCTTTTTAAGTTGAAAGAAAGTGAGAGAGATAAAGGCTAAAGGAAGCAAGCTTGTTTTCGTTACTTCGTCTTCAGGTACTCACAATTGTTTACATTTATGTGTTTATATATATATATATATATATATATATATAAACGTTCAAATAAATGTGATTCGTTCATTGAATTTGAATGATGTTGGTTCAACTCGCCAAAACCGGGCACCAGGCAGACACTGATGCATCCAAGTCATCTACAGCGTGCCTCACAATAACTCGAATTACGTTCGGCAACGACAAAAGTGGCAGCAATCAAAATCCCAAACGTAGCAGTGTGCAAAAAGAATAAACTGTGTGTCGCACTCCAGGTGCCTAACCCACCCCTCACCCCCTAACCTGAATCGAACTAAGATCTCAATCATGTCGTGATGACGCAACCTGGTGAGACAAGTCGCACGTGAATAATGGACATCAAAAAATTCCAGAATTGACCTTTGTTACTCATGTTCCATCTGCCCTTATTGAACGTAATGGGCATAGTTGTTCTTTCCCTGTTAACCTCAGAGGGAACCAATCATATTTGTTTCTAACTTCGATACAAACACACATAACTGTGGGTGCCGAAAGACGAAAGTAGGAAAGCAAGCTGCTTGTTTGCCATTTTGTTTGTCTTGTGATCTGTTCTGATGGGATTCGTGTATGAATGAATCATATCATGTCAATACACCATGCATGTTGAGGGCATAGATGCTCTTTGTGCTCATTCAAACCTCTTGAGGAGGATTGGCATAAACTATCTCACTACGCATTTGCTTTTTCTTCTAGTTAGACTCAGTTTAGGCTAAACATGTCTCATGATGTTTAAAAAACACCACGGTAATGTAACTGTCGAAATGCAGATGAGGCCCTGAATGACTTGGGCTAACCGTTTGGCTTCCGGGCGAAATTAACTGGTGATCCGGTGGTTTGACAGTCCGTCAGTGCTTCTGTTCCAACCCGTTCTCGTTGTCTCTGTTCCCACCTCAACGAATGGCCACCTCTGATTCCGCAATCGTTTTGTCAATCCCTAATCTAATCCCTATTATACAGGAGATAAATCATAATAAACGTTGTGTTACTACTGAAATGGCATACAAATAAATTATTATGGTTTGTGAAACGTTTATTAGCCCCTGTGGTATTCAAAACCACGCCGTCTACGTCCCGGTCTAGTGTACCCTTTACCAGCTGAGCTGTGAGGCCACACGGATAGCACTGACCTCCGTACATTTGTTTGTTTTTCGTAGCACTTGCGACAGAAAAAATAATTCGCATAAGAAAAATTGACGTGGTATCAGAAAATAAACTATGGATTTACGATCCGTCTATCCTTTTCGGCTCAGTTCTACACACACACACACACACACACACACTTGTAGCTGATGCGATAATGATCAGTCGAGGTCGATGAGATGAACTCTCAGCCCACTATTCCCAACTGGTAATTAACCACTCAATGACCTTGTGAGGAGTTTGGTTACTCGCATGGCAAAAAAACCTTTCTGTACGACCTCGTCATTTCATAAAGACACGGATTCTTAAGAGTAGTAAACTCGGAATAATCCTTTCGATTATTCACAGACACCAGGCCGTGGTTCAGATTTTCTGTCCTTGTTTGGGGTCCCAGTACAATAATGATGGGTCACGACAAACGCATACGAAATTTACAGATTCCCGAAAATGTTCAGGGAAAAAACAGGGGCGAGTTAAAACCTTTTTTGCGCACCGAAAATTGTCGGATACCGTATTTTGTCCATCGCAAGCACTTGTCATACTCGTATTCCAGGAAGTGGTGTCCCTGCTAACCAGTGTGCTCCTCTGAAAGAAACTGTGAGATGTGTTGGTGACTTTGCACGAAAAATTGGTAGTGGATTTCTAATCCCCTTGTCGGAACTGACATGGTCACTTCTACTGTGCACAAAGAACCTGCGTTTCATTGTTGTGGCACAGTATTTCAGCAGAGCAGAGAGATAGAGAGGACAAGGATACTTCGAGATGTTAACATTTCTATTAATCTCCTCGGCCACCACAATCTGGTATTTGCACAAACAAGTTGTGATAACTATAGTGGTTCAACGGACAGCAGTTAGGAAAAGGGATTCAGAGTCAGTACCACGGCTATTCGACTGATCGCGTCGGAAAAATGCTGCCCACACAAAATTGGACTAAGCAACGTGATTAAGATTCCTTTGCTGAAGGCCAAGAGCTTTAAAATCATGTTCCATAACAACGGCCTGAACGAAGAAAGTGGATCAACAAGCTGTCTATGGTATAGCCATGGGAAGTCCATTGGATCTCATTCTGGCAGATGTATAGTTAAAACAGTTATGGCAAGCCTGGAGCAGATAATCAGCCATAAACTAACCAAAAATCTTCCGTACAAGCGGTGCGTGAATGATGTGTTGCTGAGAGAAGATCCTAAGGCGGAAGCGTTGACCTTATTCAAAAGCCTAAATGACGCTCACCCGAATAAAGAGCTATTCAGGGAACATACCGAAAATGATGCCTTGTACTTCCTGGATGTATAACTGCAACGGAAGACATGATCGAAGCCTTGGTCGACCGACTGATCGAAAACACACGTGGACGGGTCAATAGATGCACTTCACTAGCTTCGTCACTATCCGTGATAAATGGGGACTAGTGAGGACCCTTGATGACCGTGCGGTGGACATTCGTACACTTGATAACTTCGCAGAGGAAATGCTAAAGCTGAGTAGCACACTCCAATCAAGCAACCGCTTTCGCCGTATGCCAGAACTCATCAATTTTGTACCAGTTCGTTTGTGGGGGCTCGGATACCTACCTAGGCAGAACCAAGCGGCAGCTCAGATAAAACGTAGCCGAACACACTCCTGTATGGATTAATTAGCTGGTGAGTGAATCACACCCGAATGATCAAGGTCAAAGGTCAAGCCAACGCCGCACACTTACATCATCGATCTCTATTCACTGGATCGCGAGTGAACATCACGTAAGCGTGATGATGCCATTCAGCAGTGTTTTCTTCACACAAATTTCTGTGATTGACCGCGTCCCCCTTCGTGAAAGTTGTATGATTAAACAAAATATCAATAATTAAAAGGAAGTAAAAATAAAATGGGATGAAGGTGGAAAACGAGTACTCCCATTTGCAAAGGTGATTGTTGGAAAGCGATGGAAATCGGAACTGTGCACGTAGAAGTTATCATTTGTAACCCCAGTCCTACCCTGTTACACGTATGGACAAACGGAACACCAGCAGTTCATCCACGGTAATTGCTGTTTATTAGTTCTCATTGTGTTGTTCAACTGTCAGAGATATAGTTAGCGCTTTTCAGAAATCCCTTGTACCACATGTTACTGCTGTGTTCCCTATTCAAACTATCATTCCTCTTTGGACGAAGCCTTTCGATTGCCCGGAGGCACCCCAGGCACTTGTGTTGCAGATCTTCGGTGTGCTGTTTCACTCGGTCATCGGAAGTATTCGCAGCATAATTCAATACATTCAACTAGTGAGGAATTACCGATCTTCCAAAGAGTAAAACCCACCCATCCAACCAAGACCTGCCTGAAGATATTCGATTGGATTATTCCAAATTTACTACTCCTGATTGCACAGATACGTTCGCAAAAGGTGGTGAATATCTCCCGTGTAGCTCAGGAGTAAGGATTTAGAGTCCCGACCCGAATGTTCGCAGTTCGAGTCTGGATTGGGACAGAAAAATGTCCAATACTGTCGAGTCCTCGAAACAGCTGTCCATCGAATGCCTCTTATTGGTCATCATGAATCTTTCTATCGCTTATAAACGCCAAGTCCTCTTATGATCTACGCGGATTGGTGGATTGAATCCAATAGTTCACATGCTGTTGTGCATTTTGACCTACTCTTTTATTGGCACCGTGGAACTAAGGTGCCAATGGAACATGCGGAGGTTGAAGATGGTCAGGTCACACGGAATCGGCCATCCCACCTTCACTGTATCCTGCCCGGCAAGTAAAAATCAGACTCATTGTATATAAACAAAGAGAAATCATGTGCCTGGGTCTTATCAGTCACGTGTCGATTATTCCATAAAGGGTAAGAGGTTTCCATCTGTGATTCAGTCTCTTCGATTGATTGACAGGGCCAGATTTACAATAAAAGTGCCAAGTTGTGTAAGTGCATTAAAACCGAATGAACATTTTCTTCATGAAGGCGGAATCCGTAGCTAACACTTAAGGAAAATTTTCGTTTCGGCTGCATCACATTTGAGGCCTTCGTTACACAGATGTTTTGCTGCTGGCGGTTCGCATTGGCTCCGATTCAATCTGAAAGGCCGTTGTCCATTGTGATTGTATTTTCCAATAGGAAAGTTCATGGAATGTGGAACGCTCTGTTTTTGAACATCAACGTTCATGTGGGTTCAGAGACTACGTATATCAGCCGATCTGCCTAATCAAATCAGACACATGCCTACGAATATGCCATGGACTCAGTTCTATGAATCGCAAAGATATTTTACAGTCTCTGATCACATTTTGTTAAATCAAGTCATGCGTCGATGAGGTATAGTCTTGCAATGGTTGATGGCGACAAATGTCACAATTGGACCACCTTCAAATAAACAACGCATGGATTGAGCCGCTTCCGTGGATCATGATTTAAATTTATCAAGCAATTTTTGGATGATTTCTTTGTGTGCTCTGTAGCTGACAAATAATGGATAGTAGCAACCATGAGCATGGCAAATACACCCAAACGAGTCGATAACATTGTGTGAGTCTTCTGTGGGTTGATTAAGTCAGTCTCACGTATGTACAGGTTAGGCGTTCAACTGCAAATTGAGGCAATTGTTGTCCAGCACTGGATTAGTCAAATATCCCATGAAATTAGGTTGTTTCTGATTCGCTTTTCAAATCCAAAGTGCTCGATCGAATTAGATGGAACCTTCATAGTTAAGAGTCCCTCCGAACTTCTTGACTTTGCTATGGAATTCTTTTTTACGGTCATTCAGTCTCTGTTCATTTTGCTAGAGCGTGAATGATGTGTTGCTGAGAGAAGATCCTAAGGCGGAAGCGTTGACCTTATTCAAAAGCTTAAATGACGCTCACCCGAATAAACAGCTACTCAGGGAACATACCGAAAATGATACAATGTAATTTCTGGATGTATAACTGCAACGGAAGACATGATCGAAGCCTTGGTCGACCGACTGATCGAAAACACACGTAGACGGGTCAATAGATGTACTTCACTATATTTGTCACTATCCATTATAAACGGGGACTAGCGAGGATCCTTGATGACCGTGCAGTGGAAATTCGTACACCTGATAACCTCGCAGAGGAAATGGTAAAATTGGTTAACGCTTTCCAGGACAATGGTTACTCGAGCCACATACCTAGGCAGCACCGAGCGGCAGTTTAGACAAAGCGTAGCCGAACATATCCCTATATGGTTTATTCAACTGGTGAATGAATCACAACCGAATGACCTAGGTCAACCAAACGCCGTAGTTATTTGTAAGTCTACATAGTCTTGACTTAGTAGAAACAAATGAATTCGAGAAAGAGCAGGTCATATATATATATATATATATATACAGAGAGAGGGAGGAGAGACGGAGAGAGACGTATGCAGTCCGTTGACTGTCAATCAACATGAAGATGGGATTTACAAAGTTTCGATTGAATATTCTCAAATATATTTTTGTGTCAATGATAAGTAAGGACCGGTGAGTGGCTATTTCGTGTTTTTGAGACCTTTTTGGCGCCACAACCTGTAACTATTAAGGTACACGGATGAAGACATGCTCACAAGTGCACTATTAGGCGGATTTGCATACGTTATAAGCCCATGTGGATTCAAAGAAGCCGGTTATCGTGTGTTTACTGTGGGTCTCACTCTTCCGGAGAGGGCGAGAGAGGGAGGGGGAGGGGTCATAGTTTGTCCACAGTTCAACACAGCACAAAATTTTTGAATTTGGAAAACAGCTCGGGATGTACTCGGTTATTCGTCCTGTGAATTTGGATTACAGAATACCAAACTTCAGTTGACGAATGCCGATTGATTTGATGTGAACAGATAATNAGATAATCATATTTTACCCCAAAATATTGGTAACCGGCTTTTGACGAGAAACCAATCCATTGGGAATTGTAATAGGTTCCCTGTGAATGAAACCTTTTCTTCAATATTCACACTTGTCCCTGTTTCGCCTGGTGGTGTTTTGTCTTCTGTCCAAAACTTGAACTCTATCTCACATTATCTCTAATTATCCCACTCTCAACTGTTCCATTTCCATCTACAATGTGACAACCTAATATTATCTGTTCCCAGTGCTTTCCACATGTTTTTTACTTTTATCTTCCATAAATGGCTGTCCGTTGNNNCGTTGCCCGTCAGCCCCGCTCTTCAGATTTGGACCCGCATTCTATTTATTCCACAATTTTCCTCTTATTTCCAGTCTGAACCTTAAGTTCATATCGCTATCGCTATGCATTCTGGCTGTTATTGGTCTCGAGCACTGCGAATAAAGTTTCACATTGTAGGCTTCTTCAACCACCCCCCCCCTCCTTTCCTTCCTTTGATCTCTGCTTCGTGTGCGGTCCCCCTACCGTCCGATATCCGAATAAAGCAGCCCCGTGTGACGTGAAATTCCGTACCCCGCTCTGTTCTGACAACACTTGATCACATTCAACATGACACTACCCTTCGGATGAACAATTTATTCCCGAAATCTGTGATCAACAGCCACTTCGAAATCAAGGGGTAGTTATGTGGTGAGTAGTGTGTTTGGACTGTGCGAAAGAACGTGACTGTCTGTTTCCCTTAACGGTCAAAAATGAACAAGACCTCGTAGAGAGAATTACTGTACTCAAACTACGGAAAATGCGCACCTGCCCTTGGACCGCTCCATCTATTATCTTGTGTGCTTATGGGAATTCCGAATTTCTTGTTCCAAATGAGGTATTTCGTTGTATCTGTGCCAATTTACCGATACCGTTGTTCATAATTGATAACCGTCTTCGTCTCGGCACGATCTTGCGGGATCATAACAATTTACACCGTTGCTAGGATCAGTATGAAGGTTGCATGGCCCGCAGCTTTCGAGGATAAGTTTATAACACTTTGCACTACTATATTTATTGTACTGTTATTATTTTGCGTTTCTGTAGTAGTTGAAGTACGAACTGATCACGGAATACGAATCACGTATCCCACTCAGGCACTGAATGACACTGGTACTATCACGACAGTATCCTCCGTAAGCTAGACGCGAGTAAAAGGTTACGGAAATAGAAGTTCATTTACAGAAGGAAATCCTGAGATTTATATAATATGTACAAAATAAGTTCATTGGACACCCAAGCCTCAAACAATCGTGTACTAGTATTTCTGGCGTATTGCAGCTTCTGTCTGGGCCGCACGCCTTCTGACTGGCAGTTACAATAGGCCTAAGGTTTGCATTCCAGAAGCTGTAAAGCGAATGCGCATTGTCGACGTCGACTGGGAAGCTTAATTCACCATAATTGTCCGAAAACTGTAACGTGTCGCTCCGTAGTTTGCTTCNTCACCACAGTTCCTCAAAACTCCCATTTTGGCTGCTCTTTCCCCCGCCACGTCCCTGTCTGGGCTATCGCAACCATCGTCGTCTATTTACACTTATCTCTGATTCACGGCCCCCAGTTGTTAGAAGTTCTATCTCCTAGGGTTTCCTTCCTTATATCAGAACTGCAAAAGTTTTCTAGAAAGAAAATCCTAATACAAATTTTAAAATCACTTGTAATCCTCTATTTCTCTTTTTGAAAGCAATAGAATTAAACTGATTTCTACTTGACTGTTCTTTTACATATCCGCCTGTACCATTTGCGTGTCTTAAAAAAGGGACATTTGTTATTTGTGGTGAAAAAGTCACACTTTGCAGATTTTATGCTTCGATCAAAAAATATCGATCGATTTAAAGCTCAACTCATTTTGAACTGGTGAATATAATCGATTTTTGTCGAAACGAACATCCATCATCCCAAAAGGGGCACACACACGTAGTAGGACTTACGAAAAAAATATTTGAGGCTAGCAAAAACATAGAAATCCCTCCCTCCCCCGCTACCCCCTCCTTCCACCTCCGCCTCGATTGCCAAATAGCAATGACGTGAGCTGTCTGGAGAACGTCACTCGCTAGTCAGACTACGGATGATCACATTCTATGCTCCAACAGAAAATGAAATAACTGCGTAACAGTACAGAAACAGAAAAATGGTTCGGCCATAAATCTTTCAGAAATCCCCAAGATTGCAATAAAAGGAGTAACGCAAATTAACTATGCAACATTTCTCAATGAAAAATTTGGTTGTTGAGCGCAAGCTGATCCCATTCCCGCAAAATGACAAACCTCAGTGTCAAGAAAAAATGTCCATACTGATTTTGATCGTGTTGCAGACAGAAAAATTTAAAAATAGTATTATTGATTGTGTCATT